>CAJNSZ010000003.1:3059514-3116312 GCA_905329745.1 Rotaria sp. Silwood2 | reverse complement strand
CAGTGAATCATCACAACAAACACGTGTATCACAAGAAGCAAGTACGGGCACATCGTTTTCATCACAGACGGAAATAAGTCAATCAGGTGGTAGTACAACAATAAATACTGCTACTGTCAGTTCATCCGTACCTGTTACTTTTTCAAGCCAGTCATCCTCATATACAGGTTCTTCGCAAGAAATAAGCACTGGAGCATCTTTCTCGGCACAAACGGAAACAAGTCAATCAAGTGGTAGTACAACAATAAATACCGCTACTATCGGTTCATCCACACCTGTTACTTTTTCAAGTCAAGCATCCTTGTATACAGGTGCTTCTCAAGAAATTAGCACTGGGGCATCTTTGCCAACACAGACGGAAACAAGTCAGTCAAGCGGTAGTACAGAAGTAAATACCGCTACTGTTCTATCAACTTCACCAATAAGCTTGTCAAGTGAATCATCTCAACATACACGTGTCTCACAAGAAGCAAGTACGGGCACATCGTTTTCATCACAGACGGAAATAAGTCAATCAGGTGATAGTACAACAATAAATACTGCTACTGTCAGTTCATCCGCACCTGTTACTTTTTCAAGTCAATCATCCTCATATACAGGTGCTTCGCAAGAAATTAGCACTGGAGCATCTTTCTCGGCACAAACGGAAACAAGTCAAACAAGTGGTAGTACAACAATAAATACCGCTAGTGTTCCATCAACTTCACCAATTATCTTGTCAAGCCAGTCATCCTCATATACAGGTTCTTCGCAAGAAATAAGCACTGGAGCATCTTTCTCGGCACAAACGGAAACAAGTCAATCAAGTGGTAGTCCAACAATAAATACCGCTACTGTCGGTTCATCCGCACCTGTTACTTTTTCAAGTCAATCATCCTTATATACAGGTGCTTCTCAAGAAAGTGGCACTGGGGCATCGTTGCCAACACAGACGGAAACAAGTCAGTCAAGCGGTAGTACAGCAGTAAATACCGCTACTGTTCCACCAACTTCAGCTGTTACATTCTCCACACCATCAGTAACTTATGCAAGTGTCTCTCAAGAATCGAGCTCTGGGATGTCTTTCTCGTCGCAAACAGGAACAAGTCAATTTGTGACGTCTGGTAGTGAAGGAAGTAGTGGGATTATCGCTTCTGTTACACAAACCCCGAGTTCATCAGCAATTCCAGGTAGATTTCGTTTCGCTTTTGTAGTCAATGGAAACTACGTTGTCAGTTTATAGGTTCTTCAGTCACTGGTACAATGTATAGCGGTGTATCTGGCAGCACATCAGTTTTAAGTAGTTCTTCAAGTCTCGAAACACAAACAACGGAGATAACTTTGTTGTCATCACTGCATACAGGTAACAATAGTGAGAACTCCAGCGATATTCGTTTGCTCTGGTTTGAAGATGTTTCATTCCATCTTTAATTCTTTTGTATCCCGATGTTGATTTGATAAGAGTTTTTCTTCGCTTCAGACATAAGTTTGTCAACCGCAGCTTCAACTGGTTCCGTCAGTACTCCAACAACCATTTTTACCGAATCGACAACTGTTGCAACAAGTACTGGCATTTTTACGAGCTCCTCTAGTACTATTTTAAGTTCAAGTGCTATTGAGAATGTAACTGTCGTCAGTAGTATATCAACACCTACGGTAGAAGTTACTACTCAGGTTACTCTAACATCAAGTGCAAGTAGTTCAAGTGTAGTTACGACAACGGCAATATCTCAGACGGTTACTTCTATAAGAACCGGTACTAGCGTGACTAGTACAACAGCCACAAGTTTTGTTACTTCAGAAACATCAGCCAACACAAGTTCCACCACATCGACAACCGCTTCAACTTCCACAACACCTGCCGCAGAAAATTTGATATTTACAGGTCTATAGTAACTATTTATTGATATATCCTTTAAAGGATATTTCATTTTTATTGTAGTTTTCAAAGTTTTGAGCACACAATCTTTCGATCCAAATAATAGTACTCTTGTAGAGACACTTCGACGAGGATTATCTGCTGTTATAAATTTCGGCTTTTTGTGCTTTAATAATCCATTCAATCAAGAATGTTCACAATTATCGCGACGTAAACGTCAAACGAATCAGAATTATCTAATTGAAATAATTCCACCCGTAACTTTGGTAAAGCAATAGAATCTTTTATTTGATGTTGTATAAATAGCTTTCTTTTCATATTGATTTAGCTTTCTGATGCGAACACTTACCCAAAAACATATAGAGTATATTATACTGTCACTGATTTAAGTACAAATAAATCAGTATCAGCTGCTGCTGTTCAAAGTGCCACTGATAAATTAACAAATACTCAAAAAGTCACTTTGCTTGGTTTTATATTTGAGGGTAATTTAATACAAAGTCCAAATATTTCGCATACAGTGTCAACTCCAACAACTGATAGTAAATTATGGATAATTGGTGCTGTTCTTGGACCAATAGCTTTTGTTTTATTACTTATCATTTTGTTTTGTTTTATTTATGCAAGATGTAGAAAACAAGGAAATAATCAATCCACTGCTGAAGTAAAAATTATAAAATTAATTTCGTAGTTTTTTCTAACAACCTTTTTTTTTTATTTTTCTAGGCTGTTTACAATATTCCACAAATATCATCTCGTGCATCAGTAAGTCAAGTTTTGAAAGACAAAAAAAAGATACACATAATAAATTATCTTCTCTTGAATAGAATTATCAAACAGCTTCAAATGAACTTCGACAAGAACAAGCTACACCTCTTAATAATGTTCGCGTATTAACTCAAAATGATATTTTACTTGGTAATACGGCATCATCCAAACAATTACCACCGATTAAATCACAAACAGCGTCAAATAATATGCCACAATATCCTGTATCAGTTGATATACCAATGCAAGAAACACGCCATCTTAATGATGTTGAACATTGGAGAAATAAACTTCGTTTACAAGAAAAATTTGAAGTAAATGAAAATTTTATTTTACAAGATGAAAAAAAAGAACAGCTTTCTTTTCATAGCAACATTATGCTGATCCATTAAATGATCTTGATCAAGTTTATCATTCATCTGTACCGAGAACAACAACACCTCGTAAGTAAAATAAATGAAAACAATTAATTGGATGTTCAAAGAACCTTACTGACCACGGTAACCTATTCAGAATTGGGAAACTAAATATATCATATTGTATAGCAAGTCAAGATGACTTGAATAGTAGATAATAAGCCATATTTCACAAGACTTTGTAGGAACCAGAATCAATTTATTGATAAGTGACTATGTACTTGAAAATATGATCAGTAAATGATAACTAGTCCTTGGTAGCAGTCAAAAGTATTCGTAAAAAAATTTCTCTTCTCGGCAGTTCTGTACAGTATTTTATAGGCTATAAGCGCATATACATTTAACATGTTTGATCATTCTATTTTACATCGAAGAAAATATGCAATTTCTCGATGGTTTGCCGTCAGTTTTCATTAATAATGAGTTTCGATATCTACAAGTGTCGATCATAAAAGACGTGACCAGACATCGAACTTTCTCAAAAATTACTCGTGATTGTAGCAATGCAAAACATACTATCTCGAAGTTCTCGAAGATTTTTATATAATGCCCAAAATTGCCTTACATTGAGAACTCTTTATTAATTTTCTTCTTTTAATATTGTATTTCTATAGTTTGACTACTAATAATGAGTTCTGATGGGAAATAAACATGATGTTCGGAATTAGCATAGCAAATTGACTTGAATAGTTTATATTTCAAATAATTTTTTTCTCCACCGCAATTCGACTGATACTCACCCTCAGCTATTTTTTTGCTTAAGATAGATTTGTTGTTCACCACAGGTCAAATTTCGGCGGAGAAAATATTTATTTAAAATATAAGTCAGTCAAAGCAATTCGTTATGCTGATTTCGGATATCATATTTATTTCACATCAGAATTAATTTTTGATAGTTCACTTGTTGAAATACAGTGATAAACCAAAGAAATTGATTAAGATTTCTCTATACAAGGCAATTTTGACCAACAAGTACAAGTTTTGGACTACTTCGAAACAGTACGTTTTAGAATGGAACATTGCTATTGAAAATATCACGACTTATCATTAGTGAAAAATAGTGGAGAATTATTGAAGTATAGAATGTTTCGTATCAAATATAGAATGATCGAAGATTTGAAGTGTGTATGAGCTTATAACCCACGAGAAGAACTACAAAACTGTATAGAAGAAAAATATTTTACAAACACTTTCAACTGATACCTAAGACCACAATGTTCAACGACTGATCATACTTTGGGTGCATAGTCGCCTATCAATAAATTGATTCAAACTCCTTCAAAGTCTTATGAAAATAAGATTAACTAAATTCCATTCGACGTGTTTTGATTTGCTTTACAACATGATCTATTTGGTTTCTCAAATTTTGAATAGGTCACCTTATTTGAAAGGATCGTTTCATCAACTAAAATCAATATGATCATCTCTCGACAGAGATGAGCACAGGACAAGATTTTCCGTCCTGTCCTTTATTAACCCCCATCCTGCTGCTCAGCAGGGCAGGACAGGAATTTTAGTTTCATCCTGACCTGGTCACCGCACCGTGTAATCCTGTCCTGCCGCTCAGCAGGACAGGACAGAATACTAAGCGGTAAAAATAATGCATGTTTTATTTTTTCTTAAGTAAAGCATATATTGCATCTCTCAGAAATTCTATGACCAACTTATTCCTTTATACTTTTCATTCATCACAATTCTATTCTTAAATAACAGTTAAGCCAATAAGAAGTAAAAGTAAAGATGAGACGTCGATGTTATGATAAGAGAACGAAGAACAATAGTTATACATTGTTTACATTTGTTATGCATATTTTCTTTTTTCTTCCCGATTCGACCATCTTATCGGCCAATTCGGAAATGATTGTACTTCTTTAATTAAAGAATAATGATATCTATCACTGATAGCAAATATCAGCTGTTATTAACGATGATAAGTATCAGAAATAACTACAGGACAATATCTTCCATCCGGTCCTGTTCTGTCCTGTGTAACCTCATCCTGCCACTCAGCAGGGCAGGACAGGAATTTTAGTTTCATCCTGCCCTGGTCACCGCACCGTGTAATTCTATCCTGCCGCTCAGCAGGACAGGACAGGATACAGGACGGCCGCACCGCCCCGTCCTGTGCTCATCTCTGTCTCTCGACAATAAAATTAATTGTTTTTTTTCTCTTCAGTTACAAATCGTTCTCGTACATATCAATATAATAATCCAGTTTTTGAATCTGATGCACCACAAACATCGGAAAATGAAGTTGGACGAGCAAGATTACATCATTTATTAGATGAAGTACTTGATCAAGCTGAACCACCCAATCAACCATATGCTACAGATTCTGTAAATGAACAACAAAGACAACGTCGACAACGACGTCGTATTCATTCAACATCTTACGATCCAAGAAATACACGTATAATCAATGATAATGAACAAATTTATCATACACCTATTATGCCACGAGTATCTGAACGTCCTGATTCGAATCTTCTACGTCTTCATTATGATCCATATGAAGCTGGTGATCGTATACATGATATTGAACATTCTATGCCTGTTGTATTTAAACCTAAATATCCATCGGATGATAATGATATAAGAAAATATTATTCTACATCATCTTTTCGTTCAAATCAACCGTTATTTTATGATGATTCAACATTAAATAATCGAGACAGAATAACAACAATGGATCCATATGGTAGTCAAAACCGTCAAGCTCGTACACGTATTGAAACTGATCGTGAATTTATGATGCGTCCGAATCGTGATCATATTGGACAACGTCAACATAAATTTGATAATGATGTTGTTTATATTGATACAATGCCTAAACATCGAGATGATACACGAGTGCCAATACATGATGCATGGACAGAGAGCAATGATAATACTAATGATCAATTGTTTCATTTAAATCCATCAGATTTAAATAAACGTCATGATTATCGTGATGAATATATGTTGGCTAAACAAAGTGTTGTAAATACAAAAAATTTAGTATCAGCTATACATGATGATTTACAACAAATTGTTTTTGATCAATCATCTGATAGCCATTATGTGTGAAAAGATTTATTTTATTTTATTTTATTTTTTCTTTCTATTGCGATTAATTATTTTATAAATGTGATTGATATATGTATATTTACATATATATATTTCAGCTCAAGAGTGCAACTTATTGATTGAAGTGAAAAAAAAAAACAGTATTTTTTTATTTTTTCATCTTTTGCTTTGTTTACATCTGTAAATGTTTGCTTGCTTTTATCGAGAAAAATTTTATTTATTATTTATTGAATTATCTATTATGAACGTTATTATTATTTTTTATTTTGATTTTCATTTGTTTTTGCGCATAAATAAAGGTTTCCTATTTTATTGCTGTTCAAGAAAATAAATATTTACGCTTTGTTTTCCTAATTGAAAATATGGTATTTGCTTTTGCATTTTGAATTAGAAATTGTTTAGAATTGATGTAATATAAACATTAAAATATTGAAAATGGTCTATAAAACAAATTTCAATGATCATATTTCGTAATAACAATAGGACACAAAATCATAAATAATTAATGATTATCTATAATTTTGTTAACTCTATATAGCGTATTTTTAGATACAAACATGATATTATTTTCAATGATCTAACTTTTCGTCGGGCACAATTGGTCAAGGACATATCGTCTCATGGACAATATGTTGCAGTATTTTTTCTGGATATGGATGTTAGCAGAATAAACACATACACCCTTCTTAGTTGAATCTTTTTTATGATTTATATAATGGCAGTCATAATATATGAGCAATGAAGTCATTTCACTCAAGATAGACTTTCTCATGGTAATTAACGGAATATTAAAAGTTTGAGAATATATAAAATATGAAAGCTGATTACAAAATGATATATAAATGTAGCTCAAAGTTCATATGTCTTGTTTAAAAGAAGTAAACAGCGTAGGGATATTTGATGATTTTCTATTGGCAAACACTCAATAGAACAAGCGAACGTAGGGGAAAAGAAAAAGATTGTTCGAATTTTGAAATTATTCTTATACATTTATTTCGAGGTATTCAATTCACTCTGGAATATCACTCATTAGTAGTGATGAATTGTTCCTATGTTTTCCATATTTTAGTTTTTGCTAATTGGATTTTTAACAACTATTATTTCGATAATAAGAATCTGTACGTGACAGAAACTAGTAAAGTTCATCGAGTTCAAAATTTTCGGATCTAGACCCAGCCGAATCATATTTTGATACTCTCATTGAAATTTTCTAACGGAAGCCGGATAGTCGTCTCAAATAGATAAGGTACTTTTGCAGGTGTTTTTGTATTTGATGACTAACGCACTCTACACATTTCTCAGACGCCTAGAACTTGTCGGATCCAAAATTTTTGGAGCGTGATTTGATAGGGTGCGACACTAACTCGATGGGCTCTAGAAACTAGTAATAAAATTTGATATTCTAACATCTATTCGTATGTTTCTTATTTTCTTAATTCTTCTTTGAATCAATAGTCATATATCTATAATAGTTCAATCTAATTTTCTTAGCCTCTATTATATGTATTGTATTGTTTCTATCTTAAATGATATTTCATATGATAATAAGGATATTAATTAAAATTGTCGTGTATATGTATTTAATATAAGGATACAAAAAAAAAACATAATGTGAATATTTTTTTATTGAACAAATATAATGGACAAAAAATACAACAAAATAATATTAAGGCTAAAAAAGAAAAGAAAAATTATTAATTAAAAATAAAAAGAAAAAATAATTAAATATTTACCAAGTTTCTTGCTTCATAATCAGTTAAAGTTTGAAATTGTTCAAGACGTTTCTTTTTATATTCATCTGAACGTGGATCATTATCGACATTATAACATTTATCTAATTTTTCAACTATTTGTTTAACTTCACTTTTTTTAAATTTAGCCGGTGCAGTAACAACATTTGCAATTACTAAAGAAAACGCAAATTTCTTTTTGTTTTTGCTTTTAATAAAACTTAAAATTTACATCGTATTGTTTCTTTTATTTTAAGCATTTGAACTGATTCTAATGAACCATATATATATTTAAGGATATATTCATCGATATCAACAGCTGCTTTTATTGAAGCAAATAAAAGTGCTGTAAGAGCAATCTAAATAAAAATGATTTCTTTTTTTTTTCTGTAGATTTTTAGAAAACTGGAGTTTTACTTGTGATGGAGGAAAAAGAAAATAGACATCTGTTAATAATGTTTTATCAAGAAATTCATAACCAGTTAAACGTAATCGATCAGCATCATTGACATTATCACGTAAATAATGAGTCTAAATGTATAAAACAAAATACATCGATGAATACAAAAAGTATCTCGTAAATAATAGAAAAAAATATAGAGAAACAGTTACTTCTAATCGATGACTCGTTCGAGTCAACTATTTCAAGTGATAAATCGTTTTCTAGTTTGAACTCTATGCATAAGGTAGATAGACTCTAGTGAGATATGAAAGGTATCGAAAGCATAATTGTCCTTAGACCTTCGTTCATGAATTAAGACCGTTTTACTGGAATTTTAGATTAATGTACGATAAGTACCAACCAATCGAATAATGATATTTCTACCTGAAATTTTACTCACAGAGTGGTCTAATTGTGATTAGAATTTCTTGAAAATTTTAACTCAGTAGAATGTTTTCTTTGCGAGATATCGGATTCTGAACGACCACTCATATTCCGCGAAAAGTACCAAAATTTCAAATTTTTTAGAAACTCAATATTTCGTGAAGAAAACATTCTTTTCAATTGACGTTTTTAGAGCATTCTTATCATAA
The DNA here is from genome assembly GCA_905329745.1 of Rotaria sp. Silwood2. Taxonomy (NCBI): domain Eukaryota; kingdom Metazoa; phylum Rotifera; class Eurotatoria; order Philodinida; family Philodinidae; genus Rotaria; species Rotaria sp. Silwood2. The sequence goes on along the minus strand of CAJNSZ010000003.1, from coordinate 3,107,439 downwards.
CTAGACCTATTCATGGGCAAAACTTTAGGTCGACATACCATTATTTGATTGATTGGTGCTCATCGTACAAGAGCCTAAAGTTCAAGTAAAACGACCTTAACCCGTGGCAGAAGCTCTAAGAGCACTAATCCTTTCAGGGCATTTCGTATCCCACTCCAGTCTACTCTATGCATAGAGTCTGATCTAGAAAACGACTTATCAATTTAACTGATTCCCTCATAAATACGATAAATGTTCATCGCGGCTGCAAATTTGCCGCTGCTGCGATATTTTTTCGAGAAATTCTTCGAAAATCTATTGCGTTGCTGTGCTAAATTAGCACAGGTAGATTGAATCTATCGAATTCACCACGATACTAACTGTTGAACTTGTAGACACTCAAATCAAGTGCAAATTCGTGTAATTTCGCAATCCCCTAGAAAAATAAGCTGTCACTATCACGATAATATTTTTGAAAATATCTCCCGCACCACTGACGCCGTCATGAACATCTCTGGTGAGTATACAGAAACGAAAAAAATGAAATTTCAATGTGAATATGATGTGTTAAAATTACACAAAATAATACTAATTATGTCAAACTGAACAAAACAAAGAAGACGATTTTCTTAGCGTAACTTCTAGGTACTCGTCTTATATCACTTTATATGAATGCTTGAGAATACAATTTTGTAAATAACTTTATATAAATTTAATTGTGCGATTAACTTCTTAAAATTTTCCAATGAGAAAAAATGCTGAATAAATTAACTATAATGTGCAAAATGCTACCATCTCTGCTAACACACCTATTACTTTGTGAAGAATTTTAGAAATCATAAGAAACAATCTCTCTCTGAATATTAATGTAGGATATAAAATTTATGTTTTCCTACTTATGAGTGAATCTAGTCAAGTGATTGATTGCTTTTGAGAGCAGTCTTTTAGATAGGTTCTCAATGAAAGAAATTTGTTTTGAAAGTATCAGATCAGCATTTTCAATATTGAAATCTCAGAATAAGAAATACTAGAATATCATATAGTTACATAATAATAAGTTTATACTATTGAGAACAGCATTTATAGAAAATTTGAACTCGAAAATTGATTTTGAAGATAATCTGAAACGGACTACAGCATTACTAAAATGACTAATATTTCAAAAATAAAGATCCATAAATGTGAATTGTGGTAAGCTTTCTGTGATCTCAATAGGATTTATCTAATCAAGTAAGACTCATTTCAAAATCAATTCGACGTTAGTTTTAAAATGATCTCATTAAAAAATATGAAAATTTTTCCGATAAATTTCTATTAAGAATATTTATTGAAACAAAACAATGGCTTAAATAACATTTATTCTTACCTTCAAATCAATAATAAGTCCTTCAAATGGTCTATATGCCGTATGAATAACGAGTTGAAAATTAAGTTTTTCAATAAGTAATAATTCATATGATAAAATAATATCAGCTGTTTGATCAAGATTGGTACTATTTTTAATATTACTAAGAAAATCTGTTATTGGCATTCTTAATTCTTCTGTTTTACATGTTAAATAAACACATATTAAACTAAAACAAAAATTAATAGAAAAAGAAAAAGTTTTTTCTTATTTTAAAGATTATTATTTACTATATATCTTTTGGATGATAATCCATAACAGAATTATTTAAATAAAATCGTTTAAAATATTGCATACAAACAGCCTATTAAAAAAAGTAAAATTATTGTTTTTCATTAAAATAAAAATTCTTCAATATATACAATAGCCATTTTTGTCATAGGTGGCTCGAATTTTTCACAAAAATCTTTTAATTGTAATTCATAATAACGTAAAACCATAGCTTCTTCATCAACTGTTAAACAATTCATAGAATTCTATTATTTATAAATATATAATTGTTTTATTTATTTATTTATTTATTGTCTCTTACTTTTCTTTGAACATAATCATTATTAGATTTTGTACGTAATTCTTTTAATTCTTCAACAGTAAATAACCATTTATTATATTGTGTACTTAAATGATACATCTAAAAAAATAAACGTAAATATGTTGTTAATGCAACATGACAAGCTGGTGTAATTGTAAGAAGTGTTTGAGAAGGATTTAAAAGATCAGCTATTTTATTCAAAGGCCAAAATTTTAATTCACTAGTTTCATTTGCTTCTATATGTGTTTGAAGATCATAACGTTGTTGTAATTCGTTTGATGTCATCGATGTTCTAGAAGATAATATTGACATCAAGAAAAATTTTAAAATTATTATTGATTGGTCTTAGGTATTGTTATCTATCTGAAAAGATTTTTATTGTTGGTATTTTCCAATATATACATATTAATTATTTCCCTACAAGTTATAGGACACATCATAGCGGTGTTTTCCCATATTGTTCATGTACATCATGTATAGGTTGTTCCTTTTCTTAAGTGTTATATATATATAATATTATATGTCCTTTTTCGTGTGTCTCTTCACTTTACGCTGTTCTTCTCTTCATATACTGTATGGGCGTAAGTCACCTCAGAAGTCTGAAGGTGGGGGTAGAGGTTTTTCCAGCATAGAAAAGTGTCCAAAATAGAGGTGCTGCGTAGTTAAATTTCAATACCAGACAGGCGGCGTAACGCCCCACGCATCTTCTCTCCTCCTACTTACGTCCCTGATATAATGTGTGGTCCTTATACTGAACAATCTATAGTCTGCCCAATCAAATTTCGCTAGGAATGCGTCTTTCGAATATGAACATTTCATTGTTTTGAGTAGTGAACACATATTTCTGGTCTCATAAGTATTAATAACCTTTCTACTGTAAACAACATGTGTCCTATCACTCACCTGTAAGACAACGAAAAAGGCGATATTTTATGCATTGCGTTATAATAGCCGTGCATATTAAAAAAGAAGTAAAAAATCATACTAAACAATAAGAACAGTGCTTGGTATAATATCTCGTCGTTCTTGTGTTAGCAGCTAGTAACATCAAATCATGTCAACAAGTGCTAATTTACCTCCGCTTAAAAAAGTTGAATTAATAAATCGTTGGAAAGTAGAGAAAAAGATAAACTTGTGCAGTCAAAAAGCGATCGCAAAAAAAAAGAACGGAGAATCTCTCAATAATGAACGTCTCTGTAAGGTGAGCACCTTTGACCAGTCCTGATAGTGCCGACATTAGAAAGATCTTACGGATTTATAGCAAGAATTTAGTTGTAATGAAAATCTATTGTATATCAAAAAGACGTTTATTTTTTTTCTTTAAGAAAACAACTAATTTGTGTATTTTGATACTTTTTAAATTGATAAAGATGACTTAAAATCATCAATTTAAGAGCTAACCGTATAATCAAACCAATTTATTTTATTTTTTCATTATTTGTTTATAGAAAAATTTTATTTTTAGTACGTATCAATCTTATACTGCTTATTAAGCTAAAGTAATTCTTCCTCCCGGCAATAGAAGATCCAAGGTCTTATGGCCAAGTGTACAAAGTTTTCTTTGAGAATCTTTTATTGTGTCTCAAATTATTTTGATTTTGAAAAGAGACTTTTAGGATTTTAAAAGTCCGAAAATAATACTAGCTTCAGTCTGCTATAGCCAATTTGTCAAAAAATTTATCAATGCAAAGAAGTCTTATAGCATCCGACACATCGTTCCTCCATGGAGATCATCTATTGTTACATAGGAGAGCATTATATAGTCAATATTTAATGTCTTATGATGTCACTATGTCTTATAGATATATTCTCTCAATTCGATTAGTAAGACACGTGATGAAACAGAACAAAATACTTTTTCTTTTACGAAAAGCAGAACTATAAATCCATATAAAACACGGCAAGTGACATAATTTCAATTAGTTGTAGTTAAATTATTTACTAGCTTATTTTTTAATGAAAAATAATTTGATTTCCTTCATACCTAAGGCAAAATTCAATAGCCGGTCGACCATATTGAGGTTGATTTCGTACGACAGCAATAACAAAGAAAAACGAATCAATAAGAAGACTATTCCGATCAACATTTGTTTCATCAACACATTCAGCTATCGTTGATGAAATAATTTCTTCAATGATATTTTCTTTTGAATATGTTGTTAAATTTCTAAAAATAAAACGCAAGAAATTTTTATTATTAGATTTATTCGTGTTTATTTTTTCAAAGCTATATTCAAATTTCCGAAATTATCAACACATTAGAATGTAATTTTCAAAAACAATTTCCTAATTATCGATTCATACAAAAGATTTTTTTTTGGAAATATAAAAAATTTCGATATTTGTATCTTTGACATTACTAAAACTTCTGTATATTAATGATAAATAATTTTCTAAATCGAACATATGTCAAAAAAAAACACTTTAAACCATGAACGATACATGTAGTTCGTATCTTCACATGATTAAATAATCAAATATCTTAAGTTCACTAAAAATAAAAACTACCATGACCGTTCACTACAAACATTGACTTGAAAAACAAGAATAAATGATACACAAAACAAAATTCTCAAAGTTAATTCCTAAGAAATCAAATAAACCAATCAACAATAAACCTCTTTTACTCTTCGTAAAAGAAACTTCTCAAGATTTCTCACTTGGGAAGTAGTATCCGCTTTTTATTCTTTATTATTGACACATAGAAGTTATAAATAACAGCCATTAGTAAATGTATATTACTATTCATTCAATTACGAACTTCCCAAAAACACAAAACAATGAATTAAGCGTACGATTAATTCCATTAAGTTTTTTCTATTTTCTTAGTATATGCATTTAAAAAACTTTCAGTCATTTCGAAAAATTATTGATAGAGCTCTTCTATATTTGAACTAAAATCCAAGGATATATGTACTAGTAAATATAATTTCATTTATCTATACTACTGCTAAAGAAATTTCTAAAAACTTTCTTAATATCCGGTTGATGTTCGAAGTGTTCTATATAATTTCCTTAGAACTTCTTTCGTATGAATTAATTATTACTGATGATATTTTCAAGAAATTATCTGCTCATGTGATAGTAATTTCGAAAAGCTAAATACGGTTATTTTTTTCTACTTTGGTTCAGCATGACCACCAGGTATATCATACGTATGTGGTAGATCCATACAAGCAGAACTTCGTTTGATTAAGACAATATAATCATCGGCTGTAATTAGAAGACAACCAACACCAAGAGGATGTGATAAATGATCCTCTTGTATATGTTGACGAATGTTATCAGGTAAACTTTGTTGTTGAGTACAAATAAATGATTTATAATCAGTTAAACCTAGATTAAGAATAGGTTGAATTGTATCATCATTATTATTCGTTTTCATTTCAATAGAATGTAATCGAAATTTTGATTCATTATATAAAATACGTCCCTGATTATCAGAATTAAGTAATTTATTCCATCTTTCATTCAACTTGTTTTGTATATCACTTGGCAATGATTTCGCATTATACAAATCAGTATTGAAATTAACTGAAAATTCATTAAATTTTAATGGTTTTTTTAAATTTGATAAATCAATCCAAGTAGATGACATTTTTATATACTAAAAACAATGAATTCATTCAACAAAAAAAAAAAAAAAAAACTTTTCTTTTTGCAAATATAACTATCTTTTATTTAAGAACAAGAAGAAAAAAAACAATTTATGGTCCTAGATAATGACCTTTCTTTTGTAATACTTCATATTTTTCCCAATATGAATTATATTGTTCAAATTCAGGTCTTAATGTTGGATCAACAAGTAGTGGTTCACGTTTAGTCACAGCTACAGTTGGATATGATATTAAACCAGTCATTCGTGCTTGTCGTATTAATGTATGTAATTTTTCATTTTGTTTAGGACATAAACCAGTTATTTCAGGTGGAAGAATCGTACCATCTTTACGAAGATATTGACGAAGTACAAGAATATCCTGTTTTGTTTTTAAAAAAGAAAAATTTTATTTTATTCATTAGACTTCTTTGTGTTTTCTTTTTCATACTGTATGTTGAATATGAATTGATCGGCGATCGAGTTTACACCAAGTACAAACTTCTTCTGGTCCAGATAATTTAAAAAATTTTTTTTCATTATCATCGATATATTCTCCTTCGTACTATAAGAAAAATTTTAAATTATATATATATAAAATTATTTCAACTCACAGTTATCACATTGCCTTGAACTTTTTCCGTAACTTAAAAAAATAAATAAAAAAAAAAAAAAAACGAAACTTTATAACTTATTATGTTATGAATAAATATCATCGACTAATCAATGATTAAAGTAATTAATTGAATACGAAATATCTGTCTCGTTTTTTTTTAATGATCTTGATTTTAAGAAATAGATTATTTCTCTTTGTTAAAACTATTAAAATTAGACAGAATCACGCTTTCGTAAAACGAGAGCACACGCACTTTAGTTTGGCTTCATATCGCTCGATCTATTTATAAGTAAAAATTTGAATCTATTGATTAAAAGCCTAAAATTTCATGTTTCGGATTTCAATTCTAGCAAAATATCGAATTTTTTGGACATGAAAAGTAAATTTTTGAATTTGTAAAATGTATTCAACATATATAGAGCATTCTAAACTACAGCAAACATTGAGACATGCGTGTGGAGATTCATTTAAGAGAATAATCGAAAAACATATGTATTCATCTATTCTTTTCAAAAATTTTATTCATTCGAAATTCCTCAGCTGATTAGTCGCGTTTGATTCAAGACAATGTGTGCATCATGTAAACCTTTAAGAGCCATGAATATTCTGAAAAGATTTTGGACTCGTAGCTTATTCCGATGAAGATAGTGTAGTTGTTCGTTAGGTTTTTAAGTCAATGCCGTGATCTTCGTTAGAAAAGTAAGAAAAACTGATTTTCAAATTTTCCTTTGAAACTTTGAACACAAACACATCGTAACAAGAAGAGTTTACTGTGAAAACTTTAAATCTTTTCGTTGTTCCTATTTTAATATACGGCTATGGTAAAAGTGTATCTTTTACTTTTCAAGCAGACCAAAAATTTCTGAAAACACGTTTACACGCACTAATCACGATTCCTATTTGAGTGTTTTTTTTGGATCTGGTGAACATGCAATATTCTTTTTCCTGCAACATTTTGGCGTGTTTTTCAAATATAAATGACATTTTTTTTTGTGAGTGGCATATGTCAAAAAATATTATGATAATATATTTTGAACGCTTACCAGATGCAAAAATTACCTTTTTAAGCATCTTCATACGTTTATTTTATGATTAAAGTAGCTGGTTTGAGTATTTTTTGAATGAACATGAAACACATTGAAACAAGTTGATGTTCTTTATTCCAGGATGCGAACAAATCAAAAGACCTTTAAGTCTCACAATAAACTATTTCAGTTAAAGTTTATCTCTGTCCAAAAGTTGAAATCATTTTTTTCTGATATTTCTGAGGGAAACTATGACATTCATTGTAAAAAGAAGCTGTAAAAATTCATTATCTCCATAGCAATAAGCTAATGGGATGAAATCTTTTCAAGGTATTTATAGTTCATTTGGATCTACATAATGTACATAGTCTTGACACAAAATGGATTGAACAGTTGAAGGACTTCTCTCATAAGTTGAGACTACGACATCGGCTTCAAAGAGAAGTCATAAGAATGTAATATTTCTGCATTAATAAATTAAGAATCAAAACTCTTGGGGTAAATATTCATAGCTCATTAGAATCTGTACAAAACACATCCTTCCGAGTCAAAAACGACTAATCACTTGAAGGATTTCCCTAGTAAACATGATCGATTCGAATCACTATAAAAATACTAAATGAATGCTCATCTTCTTCAATCTATATACATCATAAAACAATCAAAATTCGTCTAAAAAATTTCTTTTCATTACTTTTTTTCAATCCAACTGGTTGTGTTAAATGAAACAATCGTTTCGATGATAACAAAACATTAGTATTAATCAACCGAAGTCTTGATAAAAGATAAGACATCTGAAACAAGAAATGTTCAGCTAATTGCTTAATTTTGTTTTTTAGCATTTTATTTCTACAAAACATATATATATTTATTTATTTATTTATCGTGCAGAAGCGAGAAAAAAAAAGAAAAAAAAATACTAAGATGCATAATAAATAAATAAAGGCACATAGAATATACAAATACATAAAACAGAAACGTGTTTTTCGAAATAATTAAAATATATAAATAAGAAAAAATGAAAAAATTTTTTTTTCTTTTGTTTTTTTCGAAATTCGAATTACAAATACTGTTTGTTAACACATTCACGCATTCTATGACAACATCGAAATTATTTTGGAACATTGCACAAAAAAAAAAAAAAAAAAAAAAAGTTTTGTTTTTGTATTTTGTGCTAAATTAAATAAAAATAAAATAAGAATTGTTAGAATATGTGCGTTGAGCAAGCTACATAAAACAAACAAATAAGCAAAACAAAAAGCTCAGTGTTATGGTAAATGAGATAGAAAAAGAAAAACGAGTATATGCACACAGAGATTCTCTAATAATGGATAAATTGACAAGACAATAATAAGTAAAAAATCAAAAAAATAACATGTCATTGGATTTAGTGTTTTTTTGGAAAAAATAATATGGACATCTGATGATTGATCTATAATCTATTGTTCATCCTCTTGTCTTAATTTCATTTCAAGATTACGAAGAAATTGTCTTGGAGTTATTATTTGATCACTACCTAGAAAAAATGAAAAAAAAAATGAAGAGATTGTTTGTTTGTTTTTTTAAATAAAAATAAAATGAAATTCTATTATTACATACCGATAAGTACTTCCCATTTTTTTAAATTACTTTGTGTTACTTCATAGGCACAACGAAGTTCATTATAAGCAACACCACCAAGTATAAATATAATTAAACGTGGACCTGCACGAACGGCACCTCGACGAGTTTGCATCCAACCACCATATTCTCGAGAACTAAAAAAATTAATTTTTCATATATAAATAAAATATGTTTAAAAATGATTAGTATAATTTCTCTGATGTTTGACAAGAATTAAACAATATATTTCATTTTTTTGTTTTCAATTCTACTACGTAGTTATTTTCTAATCGTAACCTTTATTGATTAGTAGATCACGCAAACTTGATTTTTTTATCGAAAAAGATCATTTTAATTAAATGTAATATTTAAAAACAAAACAAATTGAAATCATTATGATTTTGTCAATCTTTAGTAATATTATAGTTTATATAAACAATCTTTTTATGAGATTAATACCTTTGAACAGCATAAGATGTCGCAGGATTTCTTTGTCCACCAATGGATGGAAATAGTCTTGAATCAAGTTTATCATCAATAACATCCTTACAAATAACGAAAATATTAAACAATAAATATTAAAATTTTAAAAAATTTGTTTTACCTCCATAATATCTTTTACATAAGGTGTCCATCTGGAATTTGTATACGTTTGTTCTGTACGTTCTTTTCGTGCTTGTGGAATGTTCTTACGTCTTCCGCCCTAGAAGGTTAACATTCAAATATAATTATCTATCCTTTCAATCAAAAATCGATCACAATATTTTTTTTATAATCATGCAAATTATTCATCTACTTTTGAACTCTTCCTGACATAACTGATGTTGACATATACACACGCACATAATATAAATAAAAGGAAAAGAAAACATAAAAGCCCATCGATTGAAGAAGAACGAAATTAAAAATTATATAAAGGATAATTTTGAAATAAAAAAAAAAAGGAAGATATTCACTCATGCTTATAAAAAAATATATATTAAAACAAGAAATCACCGCTACCGATTTTATAAATAATTCTGAAGCCACGTGCAAAGCAGTTGCTCTGCCTAAATCTGGTGAGACTCCACTCTCACGCTGAATGTTTTATTAGATTAAAAAAGAAGGAAAAAACAAAATAATAAACAAAACCATTTACATACTCGACTTTGATCTTGAATAATTTGTAAATTAAGATATTGCATATTTGTTATAATATTTTTCTTTTCAGTTGGAATGAATGCATGACTTAATAGTTTACTTAAATTTTCTTCTGTAATACCTAAACATACGAAATAAAAAACAAAAATTTTAATTTATTTTGTTTTAAAATAATTTTATATTATATAGATAACAAATTTCATTCTCCATTAGTCAAAAGACTTTTGTTTTAAATCAGTACAAAAAAACAAAAATTAGCAAAAATCATTGTCGGTTTTTTTTTTTAATTTTTTTTCAATACCGTATGCCTCAGGTGTTGTAGAACAATAAGCTGAAAATTAATATATTTAACTATTCTTTTCTCGTTTTAAATAAAATTACCATTTTTATGTAAAATATATAACATTATAATACGTAATTTATCTTCAACAGCAATAGCAGTATCAAGTAGTAATGGTACAATATTACGCATATGATCTTTGATTCGTTCACCTTCTGGATCAATACCCATTGCTAAGTTCTAGAAAAAAATAAAGAATTAAAGTTTTTTTTTTACTATATTTGTATTCAATGTCATTATAATATAGAATTATTCGAGTGTGAAAAAGAATCTATTGTTCTTACATATGTTAAATAATAGGAAAAAGTTCTATTTAATACATAGAAATGATTGCTTTTTTTTTTAACAATGTAAAATCGTTTAAGATTTAAGAACGATATTAAACTATTTTCTTTCTTTTTTTTTTTTTCAAGAAAAAAGTATTGATTACTCTGCTAAAGAATGTAGAACTATTCAGATTATAGATTTGTGAATATAAAACTTATTTTTATCGCCATTAAGCAAGCTTTTTATTTATAACGAAAGATCTATTTTCAGCATGAAAAAAAGCAATCAGAAAATAGCACAAAAAAAATAAAAACAAATGAATTTTTCATATAAAAATTGTTGCAAGTAATTTTTATTATGAAAAAAAAAACTGTTTCTATTATTCCTTAGCTCTAGTAAGAATGTGTCATATATTCGTTCGGATATTGTTGTATTAACGATAATGTTATATCTTATTTAATTATTATAATTTCAATATAATTGCAAATAGATTGAGAATTATCACGTAGATGTTTTTATTCAAGATTTAATTACCTGTTCAACCGAGCATAATTTTTCTCCTGAATCTCTATTATATGTATTCATACATTGTTCAGCAATATTAAAATGAAGTGCATATGCATTTAACTCTTTTTGATATTGTGGCATTTTTTTAATCATTAAACTATATCAAATCAAAATAAAAAAACATAAAAAGAATATTTAATCATTTTATTATTACAAATAATACATACGAAAGATCTTTCATTGTTGTACGTTCACCACGTTCAGTATCTTTAACACGTTTTTGTATAGCAAAATCTTTAATCTTCTTTGTGATACTCCTTAAAAAGGCAAACAAAAATCATTATAGAAATAAAACAAAAACAAAAAAGAAAAGAAACCGACTGTGTAACAACAGCAATATGTTGATGACGAAGTTCAGTCCAAAGTTCATCATTTTCATCTAATAGAACTTTTTGTTTTTGTGCTGGATTAATTTTTGGATCAGCACTAGATGTTTGTACTTCATATCTAAATAATAAGAAAAACAGGTTTTTTTTTTTTTTTTATTAATTTAAACTAATCGAAGAAAGAAAACAAAAGTATCATACTCAAAAACATCATTCTCTATTTTTAATAAATCATGTGCCATTGCTTGGAATGTTAATTCGTGAAGTAATGGTGAAACAGCATCAAAACCACGATCAAGTAAAAGTAAAACAGATTTAGCTTTATCAACACCCTATTTATGACGAAGAAAAGAAGAAAAAAAAGAATTTGTTTGTTTGTTAGTTTGAAATAAAAACTATTGATTATTTACTTCGCCCATAGTTGCATCATCAGCTTTATATTGATTTAATTTTTGTTGAACAGCCTGAGCAAATTCAGCCATTTTTTCATTGTCGCTATAAAATTAATAATCAAAATGAATAAAAAAAAAAAACTTCCAAAAGCAAAATATCTTACGCTCGATATCGTATTATTGGATATTCACCAAGTGTTGCACATAGAGTAGCTATTTGTTCAGCAATAACATCGAGATGTGCAGTTCGTTGTGGAAGTGGTGTTGGATTATATGCAATATAAAATGTATCAGGTGAATCAAGCGTAAATGCCTTGTAAAAATATTTACATAGATTTGTATTAAAAACAAAAAAAGAAAATTTCTTTTGTTACCTGTCGTTCATATGGTAGAAAAGCAATATTCACTTCTCGTAATGTTTTAATATATTTTGCACATTTTGATTGAGTTAATCGTGAAAATAATTCAGCGTTACATGCTAAAAAAATATTAAAAATTTACTCGTGGGAAATAAATCGATAGGTGAAGTTTTAATAAAATATTCTCAAGAGATTTTTTTTGTAAGAGAATTTAATGATAACAAACATGACGATTATATTTTCAATGAAAAATAAGTTTTTATTCAATTAACTCAAGGGATAAAATAAGATCATTTTTCTATTCAATTCAATAATAGTTGTTTCTTTTTATTATTATTAAAAGCTTATTTATATGCAAAGAAAATTATTACTCAAATAGATCTATTTGTAAAAAGTCAATTTTCATATTTTCTCTTCATGAATATTTCTTTGTATAAACATTTGATAGAATTATTGCATCTCTTAAATAAGAGATCATAATCATTTACAACATTAATACCAACGTTATCAGCCGTTCTAATAAAAGTTCATTCGAGTTTATTGATATTTTTTTTTTTTATTAGTTTTCTACTTTCAAGAATTTATTTCACAGATGTTCAAATATTTTTTTGTCTACAAGTGTTAATTACTTAACCGATGATTGCATGGACATTACTATTAATAACTCGTTTATCAATAGGACAAGCATATTTAGAGTTTGTCCATGTTAATTATCGTGATATTTCATTCAATAAAAAAAAAAACAAATATCATATTTCTTCAAATTTTTAACAAGTTTTCATTTAATCCTTTGAATATTTTCCTATTATTATACAGACCAATAATCCTTTTTTTTTTTTTCTTTTACATTGTGAAAATATGTCATTGACTATGTATATATATATGTCTACTTTCATATTCAACTAAACTTATTTGCTTTTGTATTTTGCTTATATGATAAAAAAAGAATTTTCATGTCAGTTTTTGTTTCACGCTTCATAACCTTTCTATATCCTCACATCTTTGTGTCAATAATATAATAAAAATGAATAATAATTTTTCTTTTCAAATAGAACATGATGATTCATTTTATAAATATTCAAAACTTTTCTTTGGCTGTTTATCGATGATTAATAATCAAAATAAAGAAAAATCACGTCTATATTTGACTCATATAATATGAAAACATACGCAAAACAGAAATTCTTGTCTCCAAGAGTTCTTTTTTTTGAGTAAACAGCTTTATATCACATGCATATACAAGTATCAGTTACATAAAAACAACAGATTAAGCATGTATGTGTATGTATATATATGACATAAACTTAATATTGAAATTAATAATAAACTCTTTCATGCTGTATGAGATTTAACAAATCAACTAAAAAACAGGTCTAATAAATCTTTGTTTCCTTACTATCTATGTACTCAACATATTATTTCAATAGTTCTTATGAATAGAATTTGAAATTTATTCTCTTCTAAGCAATTTTTTTTAATGAATTTTATTTTTACCTTCAGTAAAGAAGACATGTGCAGCTTTATATTTGGGTACTAATGCATGACTTTTATCAAAATCATTAATAAGTTCATTAATTGACTAAATAAAACAATTAATTAAAAGTAGAAAAGAAAAAGAACAAAAAATCTAATACTTTTTCATTCGGTTGAATAAAATAAACAGCTTCAAGCATACCTAATGGTTCACGTCTTTTCATAATATCTTCAACAACTAAAAAATAAAATATGTACTACTCTAATTAATTAATTAAATAAATCTCTATTGTACTTGTTATTCCTTCCGACATAATATCATGCATTTTACATGATGCTGATATAATTCTTGTTGCTAAACGATCCATAACTAAAACTTTCCAATCATTCTTTTCTTTTTGTCGAACAGATTCACATCGTAACATATCATTTATTAATTCTAAAAAAAATTTATTATGTTTATTTCTTTTTTAATTAAATTTCAAACGGAAAAAAAATGAAAGAATTATTTCTTTTTGATACATACTTGCTCCGACTAATTTTTGCAAATTGGACGTTGTCATTCTTGTGTCGATTGATTGTTAATTAGAAAAAAAGATACAAATTATAAATATTAGAAAAAGAAAAGAAAAAACAAGGAATGAAATGAATATCGATCTAAAAGGAATATAAAGATGATGTCAAGTTGTCATGTATTATACTATTTGTTCAATTAAAAATAAGCGAGCTAAATCAATTGGAATCAACCAATGGTTTTATTGAGGCTAAAAAAATATCTTTATGATACTTAATCTAATTTATAAATGCATTTATTAAAGTAATACTTTTCTTATTGGTCAATTTTTAAAACCAATCATAAAACAGGAAACGATTCGTCGTCCGTTCGACTATCCTCTATGGATATTTTTCTGTTTACATCGTAATTTATTTTAGTACGTTGCCGGGAGAATTACGAAATTGTTAGTTTTTTTTAATCATGAGTCATGGAAAGAAAAAGAAGAGGAAAAAAACATTGATTCTTTTTTTTTTCTTTCGTTTCTTTTCTTTTTTCGTAGATGAAGAATCAAAATTCGATTTCAAAACCGACTGTTATCATTAAACCGCCCCCGTCTGTATCTACAATACTATCATCAAAAAAAGAAAAATTAACAATAGATAAGAAAATGGACTTAGAAAATCATCAACAACAATTTTATGATGATACAATTCAACAAAATAATGACTTTTCATTAAATATTAGTGATACTCCAATTTGTGAAACTTCTTCAACACCACTTACTGATAAGGTAATAAACAAAACAAAAAATAGTCTAATTATAATATTTATTTATTTTACTATCACACATAGAATATGTTCTTTTATCACTAATTTAACTGAATAATTGAAAAAAAACAAAAGTTTAACTAAAAATAAATCCAAAAATCTTGTTGTCATCGGTCATTTTTCTTTGTCTCTTGAATTTAAAACATATCGAAATCGATACTTAACAAATTTTTGTTCTATATCAATGCAAAGAAAATATTTCAAGTGCAAAAAAGATATAGTTGAAGAGAGATTTCATGTGTAATGTAGAATAGAGAATTCAACTTGTTTTGATAATCATAAGTTTATATGTGTACCTATGAATAATGAAAGATTTTCGATAGCATTTCAAAGACGAAAATTTCGGATCCGACAAGCTACAGTTGGCAGACGGTTTTCCGACAATAGTTCGAAGTTTTCGAAGACACAATGTATAAAGTATGAAAAAAAGTCTAATGATCTTCCACACCGCTTCCTACGGAATATTAATGAAGCTTTTCGAAAAATTAATAAAATATATTATACTTGTCTTTGCTCGAATAGAGTCATTGTTAGACTTTTACAATACGGAAATATCAGATTCTTATTTTCAAAGTCGAAAGTTTTTGAAGTTCATCAATATATAAATAGGTGTTAAAAAATTATAATTATATTGATGTTTTATACATTTCAGACATGGTAGATTTCAATCTTGTGTTAGTTATTAGTCAAAATCTTTGAATTTATAGTTCAATAAATGAATAATTTGTAAAATATTTAAAGAATTTATATTAGTTTTTAATATGATATTATTTGAATAGAATTTAATGAGAAACATATTTTCATCAATCATTTAAATAATATCATTGAACAGAAAAAAAAGAAATTATGTTCATTTTTGTACGAAATCAGTGATTTCGATCAATCAAATTCAATAGATAAAATAATGAATCATATGATAACAATATATTTGAATAGGTAATAATGGGCTTGTCATTTCGTTTGTTGAACGATTGATCCAAACAATAATATCAATGTCCTATAGTAGACATGACTCGCGGCTACGATATCCATTAGACACTTTACATCATGATAAAAATTTTCAAAGATTTTGTTTATCAAAAAAACAAAAGAAGCGAATCATCTCTAAATATAGATATATATATATATATATTTCATTGATGTTCTATATATATGGTCTAATCTTATCTTGATTGATTGATTGAGTTGTCGATAAGGATATATCTTTAAATTTTCAAATTGATGGAGGTGTATGAGAATGTAAATGCAGCTGACTGATTTCAAAACACTTTGTTTTTCTTTTATGTGTGCATGTGTATAGGAAGCAAAAGAACAAGAGATTATTATCTATGAATTTCATTTTCCTGTTGAATTATGTGGTCGTCTTATTGGTCGACAAGGTGTTCATGTTGATTATATTCGACAAATGACTCAAGTTGATTTAGTTGTACGAGATGATGCTGTTTCATTTGAAAAACAAGTTGTTGCTTTACATGGTTTGATTAAATTTATTTTTGATAATATATATCTTTTTTTTCCTAACATCAAAATAATATCTAATAGGTCGTCGACTAGATGTTGAACAAGCAATTGAATTAATAGCTAAACGTTTTCCACCTGATCGTTATCCACAAGTTGCTTTTAAACCTATTAATAAAAAAATTGTTGTACGACAACGTCCACCTGAACGTGTACCTGTTCCTCAATCTGTTGCTCAAGTATTATATAAATAAAAGAAAAATATTAGCTACCGTTTTTTTTTTTCATTTGTTTAGCTTTATTTACCTGATGGAATACCTACAGAAGTACTTGTTACAAGTGTTGTTTCATGTAATCATATATTTGTTCAACAAATTTTACATCCATCGTATGCTGAACTTGCACGTCTTGATAATTCAATGTCAGTTTTTTATCATCATACTGAAATGACACCACTTTTACCTCGACCTATTCAGTGTAAATAACAAATTCTTTTTCTTTTTTTTTGAAATAAATTTCCTTTTTATTTTTTTCTCTTTTTTAGCTGGTGTCATATGTGCAGCACCAACACAAGCTGGTTGGTTTCGAGCATTAATCACAGTATATAACAGTAATGATGATATGGCTATGATCAAATTTCTTGATTATGGAGGTTATCTTTATGTACATGCAAGTTCTCTACGTCTTCTTAGGTGAAGTTCTTGTTTTTCTTTTTCGATAATAAGTCAAAAAATAACTCGGACTTATGATTGTTTAGACAAGATTTTATGGTTATTCCATTTCAAGGAGTTGAAGTCTATCTCGATAATGTTGTTCCAGCTGATAGTAAGTATTCTTAGTGTTATATTTTCAAGTAGAGATAAATCGAGTGCGAACATTTAAAAGTTTCGAAAATTTGTAACGCAAAATCAGATAGTCGAGAATATTGAGAGACAATGAATATTGTAACTATTGGATAGCATCACCTGAAATCTATATTTTTTGTATTTATGAAATATTTGAGCAAAGAGAGAATTTATTCTTTACTTATTTTCTAGGTATAAGAATATCTTAAGATTCATAAAACTTTCGGAATAAGATAATTAGAAGTTTGTTATCATTCAAATCTCAGAGTAGAACGAGATTTCTTGATAGATACATAGCCAAAAATATAGAGTCTAAGGATGTTCCACGGTTAAGGATCAGAGACTTCACGTACAACTTAAAAATCACTCGATTTCATAGAAAAATGTTTTTGCGGGGCAAATTTTTCATGAATTTAGATTAAACAAGTACGGTCGTAAACTAACAGAAATCTTGCTCATTATTTTCATATGCAAAGGTTGTATATGATATCTGTTTTGCTGCGTATTGTTTTCGTATATGATCCTATTGAATTGAATAAGTTTGTACACAATGCAATATGATGGTTTATTAGCAAATACAGATTCCGCATCCTTCATCCTAGCTATGCAACATAATTACTATTTCAAAATACAAAAATAAAATTATGAAAATCACTCGTTTCATAGACTTATTTGTGTCTTTTAACAAACTGGCAATATCATCAGAAGATGATAAAAACCGTCAAATCTTTTAATGGCTCATTGCCGAAAAGTGTATAGGCATGGCATGGTGAGGCAGGGATTGACATTATGACTTCTGAGTCTTTGTTGAGAGTGTTTCCGCATTATTCGATCAACTTCTATCTGTATTTTCATTTTACTTTAAATTATAAATCAGCAAACTTTTTGTACAGCTTCAGATCGAATTTAATATAATACATTCTCTATTTGAAAAATAAAGTATAAAATATAAAACGAAACTTTTCTAGTGTGTAAGCCAAACAGATAAAAATGTTGGGTTAGGTTTGGTTTGGTTTAAATTTTGAAAACCTGTACTGATCCTATCTCTAGTAGATATATAATTGAAAACAAATATTTAATATTTAGATCAAGAAGATTTTACACCAGAATCAATTGAATTAGTTAAAACAACTATTCTTGGTTCTTGTTTCAAAGCAATGGTTACCGGATATCATTATGATAATACTCCATTTATTCAATTATCCAGACGATATGATTTTGTAAGTATTTATAAAATTCTAACAAAATATTCTATGTGTTTTTTCTTCGTTTAGCAACGTATCGTAAATATTGATATTCAAAAAATGATCAATAATCAACAACAACCATCAGTTACAAATGAATCATCATCGATGACAAATGCTACAAATACGTCGAATTCGACTAATATTCAACCGATGATTAATCAACTACAACAATCCGTATCGGATGTATCAACATTATCATCCACCACGAATTCGGACAGTTGAACAATATTGATCTGTATTATTATTATTATTATTATTATTATTATTTGTTTTTTTTTGTGGTATATTCACCGGTTTTGTTCTCTTCTCTTTTCGCAAAGAAAAAAGAAAACAATACGTGATTGTTGCGCGTGCTTTATTCTTTTTTTTCCTTTTGTTTTTCGTTATTGATGCCTTTTGTTTTTCTTTTTTGTTTATTGTTTTTGTTAATTGAGGATGATGATGATGGACACATCTCTCGACTTTTTTCTCTTTCCTTAAGATAAAACTATTTCATCTATACCTTCATTTTGTTCAATTTGTTTTGTTATTTCATAAAGTTGTGTGTCTTTGATTTCTTTTTTAAATGTTTCTTTTTCTTTCTTTATTTGGCTCAACAAGATTTTAAAAAAAGAAAGAAGAAAATTTCATAGTTAATTACTATTCATTTGAAAGAGTATGGAAGTAATAAGAGCTATTTCGATTGTAAGTAGAAGAGGATTTGATATTGATATTGATAATTGAGTTTTATTAGAATTTAATGTTGAATAATAACCAGTAAGACGGTAAGTTTGGATGATAATAGGTAACATTTTTCTTTTGTGTAATGAATAAAATAAATAGCGCGAGAACAAAGTTTTAAAACATAAATATTCGTTTTAGTTTTATATATGCGTATAGAAAATATCACTCGGTAGAGATTTAAATAGGAAAGATTTGCTAGTAGAAACTTTTTCATATGATAAGATGTGAATGCCAAATTTTTTTTTTCATTGAATAAATCTTTTTAAAGATCTTAGATGTTGTAAGTTTACAAGAGAACTACTCTAACTGATATTCGCCGTTTGAGATCATATTAAATGCAGACAAATCTTTTTAGGCTTTTGACAGTCTCAACAAGACTTCTGTCCGGGGGTTCAATATGAGCTCAAAAGGCAAATGCCAGTTGGAGCAGTTCTCTTGCTAGTAATTATTACTTAATTTCACAATAAAGGACAATAACTTATAAAATCATTGTGTTTAGTTCGTATTGGTTGAGTTTATTCTTCATTATGATGAAGTAATTTCACTTATGCTCTTTAAACAAAACTATGCATTAGAGTTTGTAGAATTTTCTGAAATTTATTAAAGTTTTCAGTTATATGAATTACTGATAATGTAATATTCTTTATACAACCAAAAATATTCGAAATCTAGTCATCATCAGTCTTAATTAACAGTCATTTTGTGAACTTGTCTCTAATACTATTTGTAACATATTCGGTAATAAAAAAAAAAGTTCTTTTTGTTATAAAATAATGGGTGAAGCAACAGTTTCGCAATAATTTGGTTTTGATATAACAATTCAATAAATTTTTGCAGAGACTTGATCTCTTTCTTTCTTAGAATGAGCACAATATCGAGTGCAAAGATATATAAAAACAATGTGATGAAAAAAGTTTTGTGAAGGTCACATAAATCTTAATACAAAAAGTGTCAGGAAACTCTTGCGCAAATTTTTTGAATTTAGAAAAAACAAGATCAAATAATAAGAAAAATATTCAACATGTTTTCCAACAGCCGATAAGAACGTGTTTGAAGCATCTTTACCGAATTTTCATAATTGATGACTAAAGTTGAAAAGCTAAGTTCTATGTCGAAAGGCAAGATACGGAGTTTATAGATTCCCCTCGACTAAATGATATTATTCGGTATAGAACATAGCTTCTCCGTGCTTAGAAAGGCGAGTCGTTAGACATTCGTTCGAACTATATCGAAACGATCTATCACTCGAGACGATACAAACATATTTGAATCTTCAATATAAGTGTTCTTTCATTGTCAGTGAGTTCCGTAAAATGGCAATTATGACGATTTGTCCTCCATCTTTTGCTACTTAGATGCGTTCGAAGACTATCTCCGGAAACTGCATTAAATGCTAGCATATGATATATAGGAGATATAGGAAGTACAGAGATGCAGGAGACATAGTAAACAGTGATTTATTTTTATGATTAATTTTTTCGAGCAAGGGTCGGCAAGTTGAATCAATATATTTGAATAGATACTCAGGACGAACAATCCGACAGTTGGATCTCGTCGGATCCTATCGGAAAAACAATCGGATCCGATGGGGTGAGTTCCACCTGGGTAGCTATTCGTAGTCAAGTACTATACAAAGATTATCTGCACTAGTTAATGAATATCTCCAATATCTCTATATCTCCTAAATCTCCATATCTCTTATATTTCCTCCCTCGATGGTTAATTGAGTTTCCGGGGAAACTCACAACGCATCATATGCAAATTATATGTTCCAATCTCGAATACTGTTGACTTTTTTCTCATCAAAGGAGTTTCAACTTCAGAACAACTTTATCATTCGATCAATAGTTTTGAAACAATCGTATCTATATGCATTGCATGTTTTCTTCTGAGCGAAATTAATCCGCTCAGTCGTTTGCTACAAACACCTACTATCGATTTCGGTGTCACTCATCATCACGTTTTATCATTACTCAATACATTCGATACACGAGAAACTAATGCTGTTAATTATTTCAAAAGCGTCGCGTTTGAAAAAGCAAAACAAATATCGGAAGAATTATTGGTACAACCAGCAGTACCACGAACATATCAACGACGACATGGCCAACAGACTCTTGATCCAGAAGAATTTTATCGCGATCAAGTATTTCTTTCTTTTCTACTTGAATTACGAGAAAATATCGATAAGCGTCTTTCCGTATTTGGCCAACCACGTACACAATTGCTTACTCAATTACGACCAGAACATATTACGTCGATGAATTGTTCAACAATGGTATTATATCAAAAATTAATAGAAGAATTCTCGGGTCATTTACCACAACCTCTGCAATTATTTGGTGAATTAGAAAGATGGAAAAATGCATGCATTAATCTCGTAGACAAGCCCAACTATGTCAATATGTAGATGAACGATTTACTTAATAAATGTGACTCTATTCTCTATCCGAATATACATTTTTTACTTGTTTTTCTTGCTACTCTTCCAGTTACCACCAGCTCGGCAGAGCGAGCTTTCAGCTCACTCAAGCGTATTAAAACTTATTGTCGATCAACAATAGTTCAAAATCGACTTAACGGACTTGTAGCTGCTTTTATTCACAAAAATGTGGAAATTGATGCTACGAAAATTCTCGATTTGTTTGTAGAAAAACACCAGCGGCGTTTAAATTTTGCATTATAATTGTGTTTGTTCTTTTCTGTACATTCTTGTTGCCTATTTATGCTACTTTTTGTTTTTTGTACTATTTATGGTTCTTCATATTGTTTTTTCTTCTACTTATAATTACATGTGCTTTTTTGACGTACTAAATAAACAAGTATTTGAAAGTTGAAGAATATATTTGTGAGACACTAAAAAACCGAGTATGCTCGCCTCTAACTTGAAAGTAACAATTTCTGTTTAAAAAATGTAAACATCATTTTACCTTGAATGTTTGTTTTAGACATGTCTTAACAAATATTATAACAGAAAGACCAATTATAAGACCAACGCTAATTGTTATTATAAAATTTCCCCATAATGGAATACGATCAAAATATAAAACTAAACCGATTAGAAAATTAAAATTATCAAAATTCATTTCTTCAACCAATAAACTTGGTGATGCTGAATGATTTCTTGAAAAAAAACATTAATCATTATTGTTGCACCATAAAAACCGGTAACAAACGACGACCAGTATTCATTTGATCACTGAACAAAACATAAATTTTTTTTTATTTCATCAAGAAATAAACAGTAAAACAAAATCCATTCGTTCAACAATAAATTGTCGAATAATTATAAATAAAACTATTGATATAAAACCAACTAATACAGGTGAAACAAACCATGAACCATCTATTATATTTTATAAATAAATCTAATCATCATTTCATTGTTTTCTACATAGAAATTCTAGCAAATGCACTTCATTTTATATTTCATGATCCTTGAGAAATAAGAGCATAACTAATTGCTACATCNAATCATAGGCCGAAACGAGTGGAAAAATATTCCACCCAGCTCGACTCGACACATATTTTTAAAAATCGCACTCGAGTCAAGTAACCGAGTATCGACTCAGACAACAATCTTCAAAGTCATAGTTTATCGAACAACAATAATAAGTTATCAAAATAACAAAAGTACACAAGAATGAAACAAAAAAAAACCTTGAAGCTAGATTCGTCGCTTGGCGATTTCAATAGAACGTAAGAAAAGTAAATTGTTTAATGTTGAAGGATCAAGATTTGAGCGTCTTTGAGTAACAATCTTCGCGGTCTCATTAATCTCTAAGTAAACTAATTCATCGACAACAATGAAATTTTGTATAGCTCATTCACTGTGACTTATCCGCCGTCATCAGTTCATGACCGTTTATTCATCGTATTACTTTCCTCGGATACTTCACTGCTGTGAGTTAATATTGTATCATATCGATTCACTAAATGATAGTAACAGCTAATTCTCAGAAATTGTCAAAAAAGTCGTTGAAAACTTTTTAAAAAGTCGAGTTTCTCCAGTCAAACTCGACTCGACTCGGCTCGACTGCATATATGACTCGACTCGACTCGACTCGACATATATTTTCAAAAAGCGGAATCGACTCGACTCGGCTCGACTTGAGTCGAGCCGAGTCGAGTCGAGTTGTCGAATAATCGACTCGGTTTCGGTCTATGATTTAAATCATCGTTTGTCTTTTTTTTTATTGACTTACAATCAGCTGGATTATTGCCTCGTTTGATTTTTTGTATTTCTTCAAATAAATGCCAATTAGCAGGTGATAAGGAAAACGCAACATTGATATTTTGATAATTATTTTCATCTGCTAAATCATTATTTGTTTCATCAGAACCATATAAAATCAATGCTAATTCGTCTTTACTCTCTTGAAACATCTATTTAAACAAAAGATAAAATCTAGTTAATCAATTGGATTTTTTTAATAACTGATATCTAGTCTCAGTGAACAGAATAAACTCTATAGTATTATTCACTATTCATACTGCTATATATATATATATATATATATATATATGGTGAGAGATATCTTTTGGTATAACCCTAGTCGAAGAATACGGCAACATGACGACGTCTTTACGTCGTTTTACGGTGAGAATACGGTGTATAAATAGCTGTTGACGATGGTTCGTAATACTTGTCCTGAGAAGTTTTATGCAATGGTTTACAACTGTCTAAGTTTATTTTATGCTATGAAGTTTGAAGACAGTAGAA
The DNA here is from genome assembly GCA_905329745.1 of Rotaria sp. Silwood2. Classification (NCBI taxonomy): domain Eukaryota; kingdom Metazoa; phylum Rotifera; class Eurotatoria; order Philodinida; family Philodinidae; genus Rotaria; species Rotaria sp. Silwood2. The sequence continues at coordinate 3,083,501 of CAJNSZ010000003.1, read as the reverse complement.
TTCGTTTATTGAAAATAGAAATCATTAGTACTAGCAAACTAATTAGGGCTCATGAAATCGTATGTTTAGGTTATTACAGGGTGTCCGAAAAGTCATGATTACTTTATAAAAGCGTATAACTTCACTATTTATCAAGCTAAATAAATTTTTTTTTTATTTGAAAGATGACAGTAATAAGTTCTTAGTTCCAAAGATGAACTTCATCAACATTGAAGAAAAGATAGCAGCTTTATCTACAATACGAAAATTGAACTTTTTTCAATGCGAAAAACAAATGTCAGATCGTTCAAATTTTTAATCATAACTTTATCAACAATTGTTCTAATACATGTGTATACATTCTTACGAAAAGAAAGCATGAGTCAATTTTGAAGACAAGACAAGTTGTAAAATAGTCTGATATACTTGTCTCCATGGTTGTTAAAATTTTCGAAGAGACACAAATGACCTGTTTTGAAGAAATTCATCAATGATTTGATCGTTTTAAAATAAGTCAAAAAAAAACTAATCAAAGATCTACAGAATTTGACGTACATAATAACGATAGAAATTCGTGTAAATATTAAAAAATGGCGCGTATTGTTATTGGCATCAAAAAAAGTTCAATGTTCGTATTGTAGACAAAACTGCTACGTTTTCTTTAATGTTGATGAACTTTGTCTTTAGAAAATTTACTCGTCTTCTCTTTCAAATAGTAAAAAAATACGCATCGATGATCATGACTATTGGGACGTCCTGTAGTAACATCACGCTGAACTACCGAAGCAATTTTCGAACATCTCATATGTTTCATTCAACTGATTCGCTTCACAAATAACTATTTGATTTTCATACTTATTGTCAAAGTAAAACTTCGGATAAAATTTTCAAATGATGTAGAGATCTTCTTACAAAGTCTATCGCGCAAAGAATAATTAATCAATCATGAAAAGTTTAAAATAGATGATTACTACAGACAAAATATGACATACTTTTCTCTCAACAATCATTTGAAACATATCACTTGTTATTTGCAAAGGCGAATCAAATCCTGGTGCTGCTTGAGACATACCAATACCAATATCAACTACAAGAGACAATGCTTCCTTTAAACAAAACACAAAAAAAAAATCATTAAATATTCAACAATAGATAATTACTTTATTATAAGCCATATTGCTGATTTGATTTGTTTTGTTTTTCTCTAATCTGAAAGTACCTAATCACTTTATAATTCATCAGAGACTGACTATGTTAAATATCTATCGAGATAGGTGCGTTAAAATAGAAAAGGAGTTTTACATAATAAACAATAGTACAAACCGAGAAAAAAAAGTCTTATGTTTAAGATCAAAGCGTGACAAGAAAAGAAATCATGAATAAAACTGTATTGTTTTTACTGTGTATCAGCGAAAGTGGAAGTGAAAATCTTTTATAAAAACACAAGACAAAAAAGAGCCACTACACCAGCTGCTATTCCACCAGTTACAGGAACTGTGACAATCCATGCAACAATAATATTTCGAAATAAAGAGCTATCAACACTTTGTTTTGAACGCACACAATCAATTGCTTCAACACTAACAACTCGACAATGAGTTGTACTTATTGGAATTGACAAATTCGATGCAACAAGTACTGTAAATGCAGTTGAAATTTCAATTATAAAACCACTAAAGAAAAGAAAAAAATTTTTTTTCAAAAATACTTATACTAAATATATATTTTACCTTGATGGTGCAATTTTTGTTAAATCTTCATCGATTGTTCGAATAACACGACGACCTTAAATCCAAAGACCAATTGATATTCCAAGACCACCATAGAAAAGTATCCAAAGTGTTGATGATCGTACAACAGCAGTGCCTTCGATATAGATTAACCAAAGACCAATCAATGGACTAATTGCATTACTTTAAAAAAAACATATATATTGAATTAGAATAATAAAGCACACATATTTCATGAATTCAAAATCGAATAGTGAGTTTTTCATTCTAATAGCAGCTCACTGGTCTGAAATGTGAAGATCGTGCATGAATATTCAGAAATTAGACAAAAAAATTATATTCTCTGACTATCTTAAATAGAATTGTAAGCAGATTTCATGGGCAATTTAATTTTGTGAGATTTGGTCTGATATATTTTATCAGTATATACACTATAAATAAAAACTTGCAATTGATAACAATTGATTAACTCTCAGATTAATCACGCCCTGTAATGAGAGTACTTCTCTTTTAATATTTCGATTTTCAAATAACTAACAGTGGCCAAAAAAATATCGTGATGTTGTGACACTCGAAAGTATTGATTGATGTGAGAAATTATGAACACTATGTACCTCACTAGAAAAGCATCTTTCAAAAAAAAAGCATACAAAGTACTCAAAGGATTAAATAATCATATATTTTAATTACATTCTCACTCCAAACTTTTCGTAGTATGACTATAAAATGTTTAAACAAACTCGAAGTGTTTTCCCTATTCTTATTATGTTTTTAGGATGTAATTGCATATAAAATACAAGACTACTACTTTATCAACTAGTAACAACCCGTGAATCTTCAAAACAAACAACAATATGATGTTTGATATAGTCTTTCATCTACCTGACATCATTTCTATCATGAGCAAATGCACCGAATATAGCAGTTAGAATATGTAAATATTTATAAATACTAGCAATTTCTAGTGAATCATTAGTTGTATCAAGTTTTTTCTAAAATAAAAGATCATCATTCTAATTGTCAATTAATTAATAAACAACATCAACGACAACAAACTTTTTTTGCTGGCATATCTGGCCTTTTATCTTCGACTTCATCTAAGTCTTCTTTTGAACTCATATCATTTGCTGATTCTGTTGAAATATTATCTTCATCTAATAATTAATAAATGTTTAAAAAGACAAGGTTCATTTCAAGAAAATCAAAATCAATTACCAGAAGCAAATAATAAACTTTTATTTTCATAAGATGTTGAACCTGCAACACCAAGTGAACTTGGATATTGTGATAAACGATAAATTTTTGTTTTCTTAAAGTATAGGAAAAAACAAAGGATAGTTTATTTTCCTTTGTTTTTGTTTTATTACTTCACGAATAATTGTTGGACTAGTTACATTTCTATGTGCCATAACGTTAATATTATCTGATGCAAGTTATTCATTACGAAAACGATCACTTTCTCGACGTTCACGACCGATTGCACTATATGCAGAATTTGATGTTTCAGAATTTTTTCGTATTCGTTGCATTTCAACTACAGAGAATTTATTTATAAAGCTGAAGATAAAAAGATAATAATTAAGAATTTATCATGAGGACGAAATCGATCAGGATGTTGTTGTTGATAATGTATTAAATCATATTCTTTAAGCATAGATATATGATCAATTTGAGTTTCTTTATCACTTGTATTAACATTTTCAAGACTAGTTACTAAATTTAATAAGATAAAAATTAATAGAATAATTTATGTTAGAAATTGATGTTTCGAAAGTTCACTGAGAATATCCTTGAAACATTTCAAGCGATTTACATAATATTCGTTTCATGTTTTATTTTCAAGTTTAATATTTAAAAATACTTAATAATTTAGAATTATTTTTCAGACATTTCGAAAGTTTGTCAATAATACATTCTCATGCTTTTAGAAAAACTAATGGCATAGACTTTACAATGAACTGTCGTTAAACTCGATTTGTAAATTTTTATTTCAGCATTATAGATAACATAAATTTGCCTAAGATCATTATATAAATCACTTGAACTGTTTGAAAGGTTTTCATGATTTATTCTTCAGTAGAAAGTCTACGACCAAGGTGTTTTACTCAGAGTTAATGATGATGCATTATGATTAGTAAAATAATTTGTAAGCGCTGAAATTTTATCATTTCCAGAGAATATTATAAAGTTTTCTTTTTATTTAATCAATAGCTTGAATAATAATACACATCTTGTTATAGTACAATCTTTTAAAAAATTTCTTTATTTTTAATATATAAGTAAAAAGAACAGTCATAGTTACCGGTATATGTTTCAAATCGACCTTCAGTTTTAGTCAATTGTGGTTTTTCTTCTGTATTTTCTAGTCCACGTTTTTCTCTTAATGTTGCTGAAAAAAAAAAATAAAACAAAAGTGTTTTTCGTTTTAAAATTTAAACATTATTTTACCTTGAATGTTTGTTTTAGACGTGGTGTAACAAATATCATACCAGAAAGACCAATTATAAGACCAACACTAATTGTTACTATAAAATTTCCCCATAATAGAATACGATCAAGTTATAAAACTAAACCGATTAGGAAATTAAAATTATCAAAATTAATTTTTTCAACCAACAAACTTGATGATGCTGAATGAGTTCTTGAAAAAACATTAATCATTATTGTTGCACCATAAAAACCGGTAACAAACGACGACCAGCATTCATTTGATCACTCTGAACAAAAAAAAATTTTTTTATTTCATCAAGAAATAAACAGTAAAACAAAACCCACTCATGCAAGAGTACACTTTCGAATAATTATAAATAAAACTATTGATATAAAACCAACTAATACAGGTGAAACAAACCATGAACCATCTATTATATTTTATAAATAAATCTAATCATCATTTCATTGTTTTCTACATACAAATTCTAGCAAATGCACTCCATTTTATATTTCATGATCCTTGAGAAATAAGAGCATAACTAATTGCTACATCTACAATACTATGTGTACCTGATACTGGTAAATTAAAAAATGTTGCAACTAACAACCGAATGCAACAGTCTATATAAAAAAATTTGTTTTTATAAATACAGCAAAAAATCTTTTTAAATTCAACTAACAGACTAATGATGAAAGTTGACCGAGCATTAATTCTTTAGGATTTTAAAATGAAGTTGGAATAATATCTTTCTTTATTGTATCGGACACTTTTGCTCTTAGACAATCAAATGAGATAAATCAACAAATTATATTAAAATCTTTCTTTAAAATACCAATTAAGATCGATCCAAGTATTTCAAATATTGCTGTCAGAATACATACTTGTTTTAATATTAATACTTTACTTTCAACACTTGTACCAAATGAATTAGCTACATCATTTGCTCCGATACCAAATGCTAATATAGATGCAACAAAAAAATCAAAAATCAATACCTATAATAGACTAATTGAACATAGTTCGAAAGCAACCCAGTCAGACAAAAATTTTGAAAAACGCGTTTAAACGCACAATCGGGAACCGCGATTGTAAGCCATTAACGCTCATTAAAAAACGCACGAAAAAGATTTATTAGCGTTTTTTGTAACTTCATGGGTGTTAAAACGGCGACAATTCCCGTTTTTGAGCGTTAAAACGCACTATTATTCTAGAACTTTAAAATAATGCGTTTTAACGCTCCAAAATTGGAGTTTTCGCCGTTTTAACGCTCATAAAGTTACAAAAAACGCCAACAAACGCGTTTTCGTGTGTTCTTTTAATGAGTGTTAATGGCTTACAATCGCGGTTCCCGATTGTGCGTTTAAACGCGTTTTTCAAAATTTTTGTCTGGCTGAGAATCATTATATTTTTCTGATTAGTTTATCAAAACTTCGAAGAATATAAATTAGTTAAATATATTAACATTTTGTTTTTATTCTTACCTTTGGAATAAGATTATTGCTATGTTCTTAACCAATATTAATTTGTCAATATCTACTTAGTTATAAATGATCAAAGAAAACATATAATATATGTTATGAATTATTCCAATATGTACAAATACACCATATACTGATTTTTTCCCTACTAAAAAAAACATATACCGGTAACTATGACTCTTATTTTTACTTATATATTAAAAACAGAAATTTTTTAATAGATTGTACTATAAAAGGAAGTGTATGATTATTCAAGCTATCGATCAAATAAAAAAGAAAACTTTATAATTTTCTCTGGAAATGATAAAATTTCAGCGCTTACAAATTATTTTACTAATCATAATTCTTCATCATTAGCTCCAAGTAAAACATCTTGGCCGTAGGCTTTCTACTGAAGAATAAATCATGAAAATCTTTCAAACAGTTCAAGTGGTTTATATAATAATTGCAGGCAAGTTAGTGTTATCTATAATGCTGAAATAAAAATTTACGAATCGAGTTTAACAAAAATTTATTGTAAAGTCTATGCCATTAGTTATTCTAAAAACATGAGAATGCATTATTGACAAACTTTTGAAATGCCTGAAAAATAATTCTATATTGCTTGTGCATGACAATGATTTATTTGTAGTCAACAATATCAAATACATTAATAAATTCGTCAAATTTAAATGATAAAAAAACAAAACAAATTCGATCTGATCTATCAAATTCAAATTCTTGTTTATCTTGAACAGAATTTAGATATTCATTATCAAGTTCACAAAGAACACTTACGAATACATTACAATCGTTAACAACAATAAATCTCAAAAATAATGAATCATTCAATCGTGTAAGATAATAACATCAATTCTGGAGAAGAATAGTAACAATTGAATAATGTATCAATTAATTCTTTTTTTTTATACATTTTTCCTTAATCTATAGAATGAGATCATTTGGCCTTTAATCTCTTGTTTTAATATACTAATCGACAAAAAAATATTGAATGAGAGCAGTCCAACTTTCGTGTCAAGTAGATGTTGAAAGCCTTGTTGGAAAAGTCTCTGACCACGACATACAGTAAATGGTTCCATATATATTCACCCAATTGTTCTTTGTGCAGTTTTTTTAATTGTCGATGAAGACTATGGATGAAAACACCCATTGTTATCATAGTTTCCATGCCGTGTGAGGATGAAGTCTTGTTGAACATGCCATAGAGAATAATTTGATGAGTATACTACCAGACTGGTGTTTTCTTGTGGTATTCATACTGAAAATTTTTTAATTGCAATTCGAAAAAGTTTTGTTGACAGCAATAGACGACAAAGCCATTCATCGACTTAGCGTCGTCTTCGTTGATTTCCAATAAGATTTCTTTGAATGATACGGAATAAATAAAGGATGGTCACAATTGGTCGAGATTTCGTTCATCCGATGCTGTTGCTGTTGCTATCATTCACTGCGAAATATAACACAGTGGCATTGCATCATGTTCGCATTGACAGGCAAATTTTTCTAATGATTCACATATGGATTTGGTTTGATGCCGTCGACGAAGGATTCTCACATGTTACATAGTTAATCTTATCACTACAATTCATCTCTTAATCATCTCCATTTTGCGTTCTCGTATCCTTACAGACCTCAGAAGTCTGTACTTTTTCATCCTGATGGCACACTCTCATCTGGACGACAGGTAAAGCCACTACTTCACTTAATTACATTGGTATACAGCTAATTTCCATGAACTTACACCAAATTCTAATAGTTTCTTTTTGAATATTGCTGATAATTGAAAAAGGAAGTTAATGATTCTTGACAACTCTATTATTAATGGAAGCTCAAAACATCCATACAAAAGCTCCATTAGGTCATAACTATAATCGAAGATACTAAGTTGATTTTTCCTTGTGTATCACAAAGGTCAGCTTGATAATTGTAGCATATCTCCTATTATATTTTTAATGTTAGATATTAAAACTTCATTGTCTTTTTACAACAATCAAACAGAGACATTTTACAGAATTAGTTCAGTGATACCTTTAAAGATTCGTACATATATATCAACCAACAGTCGTAGCGAGTTATCGTAAATATTGATAAAAATCAAAAAAGGCATTGATCTGAAACAGTATTTCGCAGAATGTCACTTTAAAAAGTATGAATTGAGACTGGAATGACTACCCACATGTCTCTCATGAATAGTGAAATAGCACGTCGAGACGATTCGCTGCTCTTCTTACCTTATATACTTTATATTTCGCACAAAGCAAAATTTTAAATCCAAAGGTTTGAAAATTGTTCAACCCAACCATAACAAACTGTGAACCTAATGATATTGGTAATGTATTTCGGATAGAAAATGAGACGTAAATCTATTAATTATCCTTTCATGGCTCTCAACATTTTGATGTAAGGGATATTGAAATATTTTTGATACATTCATTTTTTCAACTACTAAAGAAAAGCAAATTTCAATGGTACACGTACTTTTAACATAATACATCAGTTTCAAATCTTAGGGAATGAATGCGTAATCCATCGAATAAACTAAAGAAATATAACTATCAGTAGAATCATCACAGATCAAATATCAACAAGTTGTCACGAAACTTATTATGTATTAAAGATGAATCTCTAGAGTCATATGTAATAAATCAATGGATCCATGTATTTTTTCACTGGTTCCGATATTTTGAAGTACTCTTCCAGAATATTCTGATGCACTCAAAAATAGTTTTATATAATATTTATTAGCATTTTATTTGCATACTGTAATATGAACATCAATTTATAGATCATAGATGTGAAGTAAAAGTTTAGAGCAGCGGGAGAGGTTTGAACAAAAACTTCTTAATAGACTTTTTTTTTACAAAAATACGCCGTTATACGGAAGAAATTATTTTCGCTGGACAAAATAATAATTATCTGACAGTGATGAATGGGCATTTCATGCATTAACAATGACTACATTCTTGTATCGGCTGATGGCTGACACCGACCTAGGTGTGTAAACATCCCTAACGATAGACAACCAAGGTTGAATTTTCGGGCATTTCACATACGGAAAATCAGTCAAAAGTGGTTTGAATATTCGTTTTTGTATTCAGCCAAATCGAGAAAAGGAAGAGATTTCACCAAAAAGTTTGCGTACTGTCGCCAACTAAGTAAAAGTAGGTTCAATTCCTACCTAGTCAGTACTATAAATAAAATATCGATAAGAAGTCTATACTAAAACATACTAGTAGAAATGGCAAATACAGGTAACTGTTTCGATAGTATTCAGTGCTAGTGCATTCAATATACTGGAAGTATTATAGTGAAAGTAAATACCATACAGAAATTACTGTATTGACTTGATTATTTATTTGGTAATAGTCACTCAACAAGATAAACTTATTTATACTTGAGTAACTGGATACAATGATCAGAAAAATACTTGGCAATGACTCTTTCCGAAAAGTTTTACATGAGTCACCACAAATCAAATTTAGGTTAATTTTAATTTTCTGTTACATTTGCGAACGTTCTTTATGAGTGACATCTTGAATTTTTGACCACTTTTTTGTCCATTCTTTGTGTTGCACTTCGTTCTCGCAAAAGCTTCAAATGCTATCAAGATGAGCAATATCATGGATGAGAGGCACCATTTGTTGGCTACTAGTACCTGCAACTATGAGGAACACTTTTGTATCATCAACCTCAGTAACGAAGTCCACACACTCATCTGGTTGAGTGAAAGTGCTGATGTCGTTAACAACGCTGCACAATTGTGCAAGTGTATTTTGCCAATGTTTATCTGCTTGATCAATATTACTATCAATCCAGATGAGCAAATAATTTTGAGCGATGGACCGTCTTGATATGATAGTATTTGACGATGATGTTGTACATGCAACAATACCCGTTGTAGTTGTGCAAAGATTTTGTTCGGATTTTTGTTCACTTATATTGAGTACGAATTCTTGCTTGGTCATTAATTCAGAATGATGAATAATTGTTTGTTATTTGGACACAGATCATCCTTTTTTATTTATACATTCGATCCTTGTTATTTTTTTCTTCATTTCTCAATGATGTCAAATTTTGGGTATTTTTTGTTGTTGACACTCAACGAAGAACTCCACCTAGTTTCAATTGAAAATGTTGTTGTCAACAACTAATGACAAAGAAAAATCTAACAAAATCATTTCATTCTATGTTTATTGTTTCCAAATTTTGTTGACTCTTTTTTTTATATCGACTTTTATTGTCCTTATAAAACAAGGTTGACAATGAAGGATAAAAAGAAATTAAGAACTATAGTAAATAGAATGATAAGAATAAGACAGCAAGAAGAAAGGTACAAGCATAGAAAGTGAGGGTATCATCATTATCGTAAATTTGCACCATAGTGAGATCTTATTTTGAAGAAGAACAAGCATGTAGAGGGAGACAGAACAGAAAAAAATCGGTTGATAATTTGATGTCATATATTATAGAAACTAGATTAACAAATAAAAACGAAGAAAAAATCTAACACATGACATCACAAAATATTGATGACGTTCGGCTTAATTCTTGACAAATCATTAGTGTGTCTCTAACAGGTATTTATGTAGAAAAAGAACCGTCGGACAGATTGCATGTTTAAAGTGTTCCATATTGATGTGAATGAGTGGTAAAAAACTCGAATAGGTTGATTTTCGAGTGGTGTGCTCTTACACGTAAGTGATACAAAAATTTATTGTTTTTATGCATCCCTATGCTACGTTTCCAGATCTTTTGAGCAGTTTTTACAGAGAGATATGAAATAAAAGTCAATTAATATTGATGTGCTTTTGCAGAGATTTCTGGATGTTTAGAATTTGACGAGCAACACGAAAGAAAGTCTTTACCGTTAACTGTAAATATCTCGAGTAATAAGTTGTTATGCAATTAATCGTAAAAATGTTGACATTCGTAGGTTCGTATTACATTTTGCAATCGAATGAGGCTCGAATATCATCTAGTTAATTAAACTATCTGATGTTCGATCCCATAGGCACTAGGCTAGTTATTTTAATATCATACAAGAGCTGCCGTTGTTATGAATAGTTATATATATACACATGAGTTACTGAAAAATATTGAAAGTCAATAATGAAACAAAAATGGTGATCAACACTTGTGGAAGAGTTTCTTAACACCATTTTATTCGAAAGTTTTTTTTTCGGCTTTGTAAAATATTTACGATCAGAATGTTTAATATATTTTGCATTAGATATGTTGTTCTTAATAAGAAAAAAAAAGTAAAACATCAAATTTCTACAATATTGTATTACAAACTCTATATTATAAATATAATTAATGCAGAAGTTTGGTTACAGTCATTAATACTAAGTTGATTTTTTCTATGATTGAATATTTATCAAACTCTGGAGTTTTTGATTGTGAATATATATAATTTTTTATGAGTTCTTTGAACTTATTTCACATTTGTTATTATTTATAATACAAAAATAGAACAACATCAATTCATAAGAACAAACAACATTGATGAAAAAAAAAAAAATATATATATATATTAAAAATTTTAACTGTTTAATTTATTTATATAGTATACACATATTTTCGAATAAAAACTCATCGTGTGTTTGTATTGTTGTGTTCTTTTTGTTATATTTTGCTCTTTCTCTATTGTAATTTATATTTTCGTTCGTCTGGGATGTTGAGCAGTTGATTGTGTTATAATCAATAATCGTTAGCGTTAATATCAAAGAAAAAAAAAACAAACAAATAAATCTGTTATAGGATTTTCTCAAGAAAGCACCAGGTTTCAAGAAAAAAAAAAAGAAAAAAAATAATGATCAAGATTTGGTTTCTTTTTGTAAAGAAAGATTATTTTGGTCATTTTAATAAATAATCACACGGTATTTTGTCGTTGAGGACAAGTCACAGATATGGTAGGCAATGGCTGTTTCATTGAATTTAATTGTGTTTGAACATGAGATTCTAGACGTTCCCATAAACGATTATTTTGTTCACTAACAGTTGATGCCATTAAATTAGGTAAATTTTCAATTTGAGACTGAAATATATCAATGAAATTTTTTGTATTTTATAATTTTTTAAGTAAAATAAACTATGACTAATGAAGTAATAAGAATTCGAACCGTTTTCTTATTGTCATAAAGATACAACATGTTTATGGAATATTATAGTTCAATACCGTGAGTCCTCTTAGGAATATTGATTTTCGAATTTCGATTTGAAACTTTGTATAGAGAGAGAGACTCTAACGACCATAGTTTATTGAAAAACTTTCAGAACTTTTCGTTATTTTTCATTCTAAGATGTGGCTATTGTAAAAGCATATCTTTTGTTGTTCATACACGCCGATAGATTCGATGTTCTTAGTTTCAGATCAGAATTTTGAATGTAAATTTGCCTAGTGTGTTTCTAAGGTGGAATCATAGCATTTACTTCAAAAAAATACAAATATCTCTGCAGTAAATTTAAAATAGTGAAGAAAAGAATTGAATCTATCAGAGTTTGTTTTTAGAAAATTTTTTGTGATTTGTATTCGATAAAGTACCTCTAGTTTGTACAGTTTTAATAAAAAGTAACCTAATCAAATCATTAAAAAAGATTTTGGTAGGAGTGCCTCAAGTAAGAAAAATGCTCGCCCTTCCAAAATCAAGTAAATTTTAGTGAAAATTTTTCAATTAGCCTCTTCAGTGTCAGTGACTTGCTCAATCATGACGACCTCGGAATATCTCGGATTGTTGACGTTAATTATCAAACAGAAAGAAGATGAAGCTATTTCTGAATATCGGAATTCAACTGGTAAACTTCTTTGACTTATGGAAGTTTAAAACTAACTTTTAATTTATATACAATATCGAACAATATCTTTAGATTTTCATTTAATATAGTTATTATTAATGAAAAACAAACAATTACATATTGTGAAAGATCGTTTTCAATTAGAAAAAAAACGTCGTTTTCTCCTAAAGGAAAGTTTCGGTTTTTAATTATACTATATTCTTTCTGTGAAGTTGCCTATCAGCTATTTCTTTTTTTTTAATAAATATATATATATATTCCCTTTAGTTCAACGTCAAAGAAAGTACATTTTCTAACCTAGACAAGATTTTATTTCTGCTTCTACCAACACAAAAAAAAACACATAATTTATTTATATGAGATAAATAAGACGCTGTTAATCATGCTCAATTGCATCGAACTGAAAAATTAATAAATAAATCTTTCGAACAATTTGAATACGGATAATAAACATTATTGATTAATTTCAATTAAATTACGAGATGGATATAAGTTAAAAGCATCGAAACAAAAAAGCGGAATGGGTATTTTGTTCTTAACTAATTTTCGATGGGAACAAGATAGAGTGCTGCACTGTTCATTATTGAAAAGAGGAGATGAAGTCACATCGAATCATATATTATAGGTTCTCCTAAAATGTTTCCTGAAGTTTTCTTTAATCAAATTTATTAAAAAACTGTCGAAAACATGATTCCTTTTAGCATAAGAAAAAAAAAAGAAATTTTATTTTATTTTATTCATATTAATTACTTGAAAAATCGACCGGAAGTTTTGACTAGAATACCTATGACTAGTGAATAACTAAATCTAAAACTCTAAAGTTTGCATAGTTATGTAGAGCTTTCATTGGCGGTTTGGATGCACAGCTGATAATTGAATATATACTATAGTCACCTCATAGAGTACATCGATTTTCAAAAAGTTAGATTGAAAAACTCAAAAAAATCAAGTCAAAAGTAATTGTAAAATACAATGGGCATTTATATCTTGTATTTTCAAGAATTAAATTTATGAATATTATAATACCTGTAGAGCCATTACTCTTGTATCTAAATCATGAAATTTCGATTCGAGAACTGTCTGATTAGATAACATTTGAGAAACAATATCATACACTGATGATTGAAGCTATAGAAAAAAAAAAAGCACAATTCAAATTCATTATCAAAAATAAATTATAAGTATATCTTCCTACTCGAGCAATATCCGATACAGCATTAACATTATCTGTTAATTTTCTTTGATCTAATTTAACTTTTCGAAGGCTATTAAAAAAAAAGAAATTCATAATATTTTTTTTTTTTAAAAACAAAACACAAGAAAAAAACTTATCTTTACCTATGAATCGCTTGAAGAAATTTTCTTTGATGTGTCCGTACTTTTGACGTATTAACATATTTCACAAGTTTTGTATATTTATAAATCAACCATGTTTCACGTAAAACATTAGCTGCAGCATTTTTTAACTTAAAAAAAAAAAAATTATATTTCAATTTTTTTTCTCGAACACATACTCTTTTTGTCAATTGTGTATCCATCATAAAATTATGAACATGTTTTTCTGCACGTGCTAATTCAAGTTTACGTGCAAGTACAGCAACCATTGTTGCTGTACAAGATACACCCTAAAAATAAAAACATTCAAATTATTATATATTATAAATTCAATTGAATTTTGTTCTAATTAAAACAATAAACAATCAATACTATTAAAAATATTACTATTATTCTTATTCAGAATTTTGTTTACTCTTTTTTCTTTGAGATTGCTAGAATAATAAGAACAATTGATTACCAATTAGTTTCAAATGATATTCAAATTTTTTCTCAAATAAACACAACAAGAAACCTTTGCAATTAGGCGTGACTTCAATATTTAAAATATTTTTGTTTAATATATAAATGATCAAGGTTACAATATGTCGTTCTTTTATGCCAGATTTATTAATGATGAATAATAAGTTCTGATTAACATTTTCAACAATTTTGACATCATAAGCTGATTAGAAAATTTGTTTTTTAGATTAGCATAACAATAGTACAGAAGACTGTTTGCTCAATTCTTTCAATATATTACTATATTATTTATATTAACAATAGACAATCATAAAATTCAAGTTAAATATCAAATACTAACCATTAAACCGGATACAACACAAATAGCTCGACCACAATACGTATTAGGTACAATATCTCCATAGCCGATAGCTAGAAATGTTACAGCAATTAACCACATTGAATTAAGAAGATTTCCATGATGTTTTGGATCATGATTGCTATTAGAATATAAAACAAAACATATATATATATATATATATTACAACAATAAATAAATCCTACATACCTTTCACATGCTCTTAATGTCCAACTAGCAATAATAAAAAGTGAAAGAATAAAAACAAGTAAAACTGTTCCAGGACAAATAGTCATTAATGTTTTTAATACAAATCTTGTATTAAATTTAATTCGATTAAAAGCTCCAATACTTCTCGATGAAGCATCTAACAAATAGATAAAAAATAATTATAGTAATAATAATAATAATAAACAAAACAAACCTGTAAATAATTTGCTATGCAGAAGCATAACACGACATATTAAATAAAGTCGAAAGAACATGGGTAATGAAAGTAAAATATCGATATAAACACGTGCTGTTTTTATTTGTGAATGATAATCAGCTTTATTTGACATATGTGTTGTCCAGTCAAATGTTATTGAACCGGGTATTGGATGAATTGCACAAACTTTTTTTTATTTCACACAAAAGAAATTATTATTATTTAGAATATTCAAATAAAAATCAATATTTTACTTAATACTTCAGCACCAATTTGTAAAACACGTTGCCATGTCATTGCAATTCTCCAATCATCCAAACAATTGTCAATCATAAATAACTAATAAAGAAAATATAATAATAATTTAAGTTTCTATTGAAATTTTGCTTTCATTTACTTTAACTTCTAGTGCATGATAGAAAATAATCATAACAAGTAAAGTTAATGTGGACAAAGTTATAAACGATTTAAGAAGCCATGAGCACCAGTTGTTCTAAAAATAAATCATAATTAGTTTTCAATTATTTCCTTTTATTTTTTATTTTTTGTTGTTCTTTTTTTTACAGAAGTCTTTCTTTTGTTGTCATTTTTATTTTCTAAAATAATATTTTATTCGAAAGATTCGCTTTGAGTTAATCATATGTAAATTCAAATTCTATTTCATTCGCTGGATTTTTTCTTTTTTTTGTTCATTAATGACATAAACCAATTTTTCTTATTAGTGTTGTCTATCTTATCATTAAAAAACCGTCTTTTTTCTTACATTGACATCATCAACATGAATAGACACTACTATCTTGTAAAGATCACGTTCGTTATATGAATGCCTACGACAGTGACTATCGAAAAAAAAAAATGCGCAAAGAAAAGAAAGTGCAGACCATTGAGCACGTCACAGAAAAGCAAAAGAGAAAAAAAAAGTCGAAGAATGTCTAAAGAAAATAACCATAAGACATTAATGTTTTTTCTTCTTTCTGTTTCTCTTAAGATATTTCCAACATAAAAAATCATTAAAGAGGATCTTTTAAATTACATTTATTCGCATTAGATAGAAACCTTTCTTTTTGTTCATTCATTTCTTTCAGATTTTTTATTTTTACTTATAAAAATTGTGTTTCCACAGTAAAAGCTTTACTTAATGCAAAAAATAAGGAAAATATAGAAATTCTCTCATCTGGTAAAACTGATTCAGGTGCAGAAAATGAGTAACAGATGTAGACAAATACATATTTAAGAGAGAAATCTGTAAAAAGAAAAGAAAACACAATTTTCCCCATAAATATCAATGAAACGGAAGAAAAAGTATTCAACTATTGTTTTTAAGATCACTTGAATGTATTCACTAACGAACCACTTTACTAATCTCTTTAATAAATACAATACAATGTTTTGTTTCCGTTGACGTTTTTCCACTTCGATCATTATTTATACCAACAAAAAAAAAGAGAAAAAATTCATAACTTTGTCTAGTTTTTTTTTTTTTTTTTTGTTTACCTTGTCATAAACTTTAGCCATTGTTAATTCTTGCTCAAGCACCATTAATAAAAGACCAATCATGGCAAAAAATAGAGCATAATCAGATGCTTTACGACGTTTTTCAAATAGTAATTTTCGTCTTCCCAAACGATAGCATTCTTTACGTGATGTACGTTCAACACGTTTCGATTCGCCTGAACGTGTTTGTATAAGTGTTTGACGAGATATATCATCTACATTATTATTATTATTTCTATGATGAGGATTTATTGATTGAACAGGAACACTAACAGCAATAGATGTTAAATCATTTGAATTAGCGGCACTTGCCGATGATGACATAAGTAGTTTTTTATCGACATTTGAAGTATAAGTTGTTGATAACCCTGGTTGCGATGTATTCGACATGAAATCACCAAGCAACGAACCGTCACATTCGCTTTGACGCGAACTTTGTCGTTGTAAACGATCGGGTCGTTGTAATTGACGAAATGGGATAGCTAGGAATGAGAAATAGTCAAAGAAAGAAAGAAAGAAAAAAAAAACAAGGAAAAGAAAAACGAGAAAGAATGTCGATCAATTATCCATCTTTTTTTTCGCTCCAATCTTTCTCTGTTTCTCTGTCTCTGTCTGTCTTTCTCTCTCTCTCTCTCTCTCTCCC
Source organism: Rotaria sp. Silwood2 (assembly GCA_905329745.1). Classification (NCBI taxonomy): domain Eukaryota; kingdom Metazoa; phylum Rotifera; class Eurotatoria; order Philodinida; family Philodinidae; genus Rotaria; species Rotaria sp. Silwood2. Next base: position 3,066,387 of record CAJNSZ010000003.1, on the reverse strand, counting down.
TCTCTTTTTATCTCTTAAAAAACCCAATACATAAATAGATATTTCTACTAATAGCAGTGAAATTTAGTTAGATATGTCATTTACAATTAATTGACAAACTCATCGATGATCTTATATTACAAAAATAAAACTTGCTTTTTATCCCTTGAGAATGAAACTCAATCGTTTTGAAAGCTAAATATTTTCTCACAAGAACTATAGTAAGCTTTCTCTTATATTAATACAATTTAACAATAGAAAACAAAACAAAATTTGTAAATTTATATTTACCTCCATTATATTTCATTGATTCTAGACTAATATCTACAATAGCATCTTCTTTTCTTCGTCTTAAATCACCAGTTAATGCTCGTCCACCACTTGTTACACTTCCACCACCACCACTGTGATCTGTTTGAGTGCCAATGTCTTCATTACCAATTGTTCCTTCACCACGCCATCCATTATAATTTGTATCAGCTGAATGAGCACTACCATGCGATTCAATTGATCGACTAAATGATGGATGGCCAATGAGAACTTTAGATGAAGCTGTAATTGATGTCATTGTTCCAAATATATATATATATATATGGAGACAGTAAGGGGGAGAAAAACAAATTGATTTAGGACAATGATAGTAAATAACAATTGTCACTTTTACAATCGGATGTTGACTTTTGCTGCATTATATTCAGTTCAATAAAATAATCAAGTATATACAGATTTGTCTAAAAATAGAAGGCGACAGATAGTAAGATTTAGGTAGTTTTTTTTTCTGCTTTTATCTGTTGGATGTATATACATTCGTAGACATATTTGCATAGATGAATTACGACGTCCAACATATTATTAGTGTTGAAGATGCCAAGAAAACCAGAAAGGAAATGTAAAATGATCGATCGACTGTAGCTGTCTGTCGAAGAACTAGTCAATAGATTTCTACTTAATGATGTGCAAGTCTATCTTATGAATTCAATGACAACTATTTTAAGAAATATCATATAAAAATTCATGTCTTTTCCAAGAACAGAGAAAACTAATTGAGCGTATACTATCGATTCTCGACACTCGATTGCCGTGTAACAACTATTCGGAAAGACAAGAACAAGTAGTAGAGATCAAAATCAGATGTCTGTTGTTTAGAGAAAACAAAAATTTGATTAAAAAAATTTTGTCTCGTTCGATCATCCGATTCTAATAGTTTTTTTTTCCCGATGTTTCCTTATAATGCTTCTCTAAATCGTATGAGACGATGAAACGACGGCGTGAAGTGTCATTGATACCGTGCACAGATTAGAATTATCAGCCTTGATACTTTTACTGCTATGCTCGTTGTTGTTCTGTGCTTGCCTTGTTTTTTTCGTTGTCTGTTTATCTTATATAAATACATATATTTGTATATGTATGTCTTGTATGTGCATGTGTAGATGATGTGTGCAGTATTAAGCACCATGCTGCTGTCTTTAATGCTAATAAAAGCAACAACAACAATAATAATACTAATAATAATAAACCTAGAAATTCAACAATTTATGTGACGACGATAGATTAATACCATTACAAGTCTTTTTGTATCTAATACCTATAATTTTTCCTTTATTTTACAATATAAATATATATATATATATACGTTTATATATTATATTTTTACAATGGAGAACTAAATGATTGGATCAACTGTTTACGGAAAAGGGAAAAAAGAAGAAAAAGAGCGACTTATTCTCTTTTTTTTTCGCAACTTTTCTGTCGTTTTCTGTTGTCCTTTGTCTTGCACGATGTTATTAGACGACATAGATAGAAAAAAATGCATATATCTATTTATATATATATATATATATATGATATGCATGCCATGCGGATGTTCATTGTTGCGCGATCGTTACTTTATGTTGTAGTAGAGGACCAAGCATGAATTATTAACTATGGGCTGGTAGTGAGAAGCCGGAAAACGTCTCGTTTTACTCAACTAAGTAAAGAAGAAATAATAATAAAGAAAAAAAAATGTCAAAGATTGGTTCTGGAAGACAAGAAAAAGAGAATAGACAAAACGATAACCAAGGCATCGACACGTGGATAAAAAGTGTCATAGAAAAATCAACTTTATATGGATTGTTAATATTTATGAGTTACAAAATTGGAAAAATCATTGACAACGTTTATTTTCTCACTAGTAAATGTAAGTCAAAAATTTAGAGTTAAATATGAGAAATACGCTTACAAACACGCACATGAAACAGACATCCGATGCATCATGTAGATCACATTTTAGTCACATGAGTAGAGAACTAGATGTATGTGTAATATGGCCTCATTCTGTCTTTATCTTTTCCTCTCGCATTCACATTGTTTTCTCTTTAAAAAAAAAAAAAACGATGCCTAATTCGCACGAGCCTGAACAAATCGTATAAGCGTATTGTTGTGCACAAGCGAGTGTCTTATCGCGTGTGGATGTTGTAATAAGAACAAACCGGGCATTGAAGAACAAGAGAAGAGGATGAACTACAAACTTTATGTCGTATTTGGCCACATTAGATTAAACCCAGTAAACCATACTAACACATGACGCTACTACCACTAGTTTTGTTTTGTCGTCAGACACGATGTAATGGGTCCTCAATGATGAAAGAGAAGTATGCATTTGACGACAATATTGAAAAGAATACTTAGAAAGAAAAAGCAATATTTAATATTGATAAATTATGTGTCAACTAATTTTTAAACTCAGAAAAAAAGAAAAATTTCTTCATCTATGTGACGTCTATTATATATATTTATTTATTAAAACTGAATAGTTAATGATTAAAATGCATGTATATTCTTACCAGTTTATGTTGAAAATTCAAATGCCTATATCGTGATATAATATCTGTTGATAATTCGAGCGTATGCATTGTTATTAGGCATGAAGAGGAAGTGCACTCGCAGTAGTACTAGTATTATGAACTAATTTTGTTATGAAGAAAATACGAGCTAGTGTGGACACTGTTAGTCTTATTTAAGCCACGAAACCGTGCAATAGAGAGAGAAAGAAGTGGCAAAATAATCGAACAGGTCGCTGGCTGGGTGGCCTTTCTTCATCTCCTCCTTTTTCTCGCTCTCTCTTTCATCATCGGCGCCTTCTCCTTCTTCTTCTTCTTCTTCTCGTTGTTCGAACAACAAAGCTGCAACGACCATGTCAATGTTTGTCATGAAATAGCGAATGCTAAAATAGTAAAAAAAAAAAAAAAAAAAAAAGAGGAAAACTTTTTTCTGCCTGTAAGCCCCTTCCTTTCTATACATGCATATAGTATGACAGGCATGATGAACCATTGAAAGGAAAAGGAATCGAGCAGCAAAACTTACTGTGCATGATAGGCTTATGCAAATTATCAATAATTAATTGAAATCTATAAAGTAAAATTTGACTTTCTCTGTTCTATATTATTATTTACCTTGCCAGATTTTCTTATACTTTAATTTCTTCTTTTTTTGCCTTAGAGGTATAAGCATTGATTATCTATTTTCCTGTTTATGACATGAAATGAGCACTCATACATGTAGACACATTTTTTATTTATTATATCATTGTTGTTCATTTAAGTCTTTTTTTCCACTCTATTTATCAAACCTTACGAGTTATAAATAGAGAACTAGTGAAGGACTTAATGGAAACAGAACAGAAGGAAAAAAAACAAGAAGGAAAAAAAAAATAGAATAACTAATAAGCTGTTTTCCTGAAATTTTGCACTTGAACAGGGATCATTTTATTATTTTTTTCTTAATTAATCATCCAAAAAAAAAAACAACTTTCTCATGTCAACACATACTTATGCGCTGCAATTAATCATTCAAAAAACAAAATAAAAGAAAGACGAGAACAAAATATGACATATAATTTTATACAATTGTTGTAATAATACTAACAGTTATTCTATATGAATGAAAAGAAAAAAAACAAAAAGAAAGAAAGAAAATTCTATTCAGATCTATATCAATTCAATTGTCAAAGATTTCGAACGTTATTTTGTTACTATCGTCTATTGCTTTTTTTTGCGTTCTCCATTTATCATAATTCAATCAACATATATGGTCGATTGCATTCTTTCTTTATTCGAAATGCCTTTCTCTCACTTCCCTGCTGGTTTACCAACACAATTAGTTTAACATCACGGCAACTAACATAATGTCATCACTATCTCTGCATGTTTCATGCTTAGCATCATTTGCCGATATCAACAACAGTTAACTAATGAGATCTTAGTATAGTTTCTATTCAAGAAAAACAAAAGTAACTCTATATGAAATATATGTCATTAATATCGTAATAATAGTTCATCATTATCATTATAAACACATCAATTAATAAATCGAACTTGACAAAAATAATAAGCAAAATAAGAAAACAATATTTTATCGAAACTTTGCTTTCTTGTTCGAAATTTTAATGAATCTATTCAATTTAATTTGATTGTCATAGTTTATTCGTCCAATGTGTTCATGTTACTAAGATAAACACAACAATATTCTTAGAAAACAAAATTATCATACGATAATCTTCTTAAGAAAATGTAATCTTTTTTCCTTATTTTTCTGGAACTTGAATTATTTCTGAACGAAAATTATTGACAACATCAACATGATCGATTGCATGATCTCAATTATTAAGATTATCAAAAAGTTTCTGATTCATCAATACGAGCAAGAAATGTAATAAAGATTCGTTCATGACAAATTACTTTTTCTAATTCAAGTACATTAATTTCGCCATATGAATCTGTTTGTACATTAAATCAAAAAAGAAATACGAGGACATAAAAACTATAATTTTCTTTCTCATTCATCTATTATAATTATAATAAGAATGCTTTCTTCGGCTGCCATATTGATACTTTTTTTACCCAGAAGAATTGAACGTACAATAAGTACATTGGCATTAGAGTATCAAGTGTTTTATTAAATAATTCATGTACTTTTCTTTATATCGGTACTTTTCAAAATTAGTAGTTAACTGAAATATTAGAATGCATTTTAGAGAAGGGCTATTTTCTTAATTGCTTTATTTGTATTTAAAAAAAAGAACCAACACCATATGAATCAAATGCAGCATAAATATCAATTATAATGTGCACAACTTGTCGTCATTTATTCCACTGAGTTGTTGTTGTTGTTTAATAAATAGGTATATTTATTGAACTTGAATGATTACATTAAATAACAAGTTAATAATCTCTGAAGATATGAATATGATTTGCTAATTGTGAATGAATTTCATAATATTGTATAAGACGTTCAATTATCTCTTTCTTACAATTATGAATATTATTAAAAGTTGTAGATTGAAATACTTTTGTGGTTATTTCCAATGTTTCTACTGAAATACATGAAATTATTCATCAAAGATTACTACAAATTTCTTAGTCACATTCTTATAACAAAGAAAAATATATTGAATGAGTGGCTGAATTATTTATTCGTCTGATCCTCAAATGAATTTTTTCTTTGTTCACTACTCATCGTATATGATAATAAATAAACGTTGAGTAATCTTACATATTAACAATAAATATATAAGTAACAGATATTGATTTTCGGTGTTTCACACATAATATTCACATTCATAAAATATATCTTGTAAAATATAACTAAGCATTCAACAGTAACTGAAAGATGTAATTAATATTAATTCAATTTTATTATTCGACCACTTATTAAGTATTAGCAACAGATTTAATTAATAGTCTATTTATAAGATTCAATAAAAAACAAACCTGTTAATATGTCGTATTTGTTCAGTAACACAAAACTTTAATCTAATACTCAAATGAATGTTTGTTTATCTTTTACTAATATACTCTCATTGTTTATCTATCGTATATATTTATAGGTTAATTGATATGGATTACTTTCAGAATGGATTTCCATCACAATCATTTATTAAATTAAGATAAGTCCTAATAAATGATAGACAACTAAAACAAAAAATTTATGTTTCGCTCTTCTGTAGAATTGTCTCCAGAGTAAGTATCTTAGTATATATGTCGATCTAAATGACATACGATTATGAAATGTCATTCATGGCTGGCAGAAAATAGTCAGTTTATCAAGGCAATTCGTTTGTTTGTTTTCCGAATTTGCCGTCTTATGTAAGTCATCGACAGATACATGTAAAATATCATGAAAACCTTACAAGGTCAAATGCCTACGAGAAACATCAAAAACAGAAAAAATCATTGGCTTTATTTTAAAAGAAGATAAGAAGAAAAAAAGGAAAGTTCATAAGTGGCAATAACAAATTACTCTTTTCTTTCTTTTTATAATTTTGTTATTGCCTATATTGTATCTACTATTGAACAAATCAATTAACACATTGAGAGTTTTCCTGAATAAGAAAAGTCTATATTGTACTCATAGCCGATGAATAGGATAAAATGATAGTATTATTGCTTGAAGCATAATAACATTTTCTCAATATTTAATCTATGAAGCTACATGTAAAATCAGATGGTGTTTTTCTTTGCATTAAAATTATAGCTAATAATAAAAAGGAATTTCATTAGTCTTTAAATAGCAAATCTTTTTTTTTTTTCATTAGAGAATATTAATAGTTGATGATAAAAATTATCTTCTTTCAAAATATATCATCATTATATCTTTTAATATTAATATTAATGAATATGCATTTAAACACAAGAGAATATTGTTATTTAATACTTCGCTTTTGTTATGTTTTTAAAGAAAGAAAAAAAAAACACCACAGAAATGTAATCAAATATGATGATAGTCTTATATCTCATGTGAGATTAAAATGATATTCTTTTGTCGACTAGTTTAATCTAATGTTTATATTCTTTTCTGTTTTTTTTAGTAAATAAGTCAACGTCGAAGTTTTTTAAATAGACCTCTTAGTATTCA
>CAJNSZ010000003.1:2994849-3059414 GCA_905329745.1 Rotaria sp. Silwood2 | reverse complement strand
TCTTAATTTTTAAACTTAGAAAAAGGATAAAAAGTTCAATGTCTTGAAAAAACGGTACTATACTTATAAAAGTACTCTTTTATTTAATAGTAACAAAGCTTAATTCAAAAAAGAGACTCTGTCATGCCATACATCTTTATATGTTCTTTCAAACAAAAAAAGGCAATAGGTAAAATGAAGCTTTTCTAAGAGGGAAACTTCAACAGAAAAGCAATATAAATTCATAGCTATTCTAATCTTAAATGTTGATCAAAATACAGCAAAAAGAATTTCAATCCATGGCTTTGCTAAAATACACTTTAGTTGTGAATGTATACAAAAAACGTTTCTAATTTGTATTATCAATGAATAAAACTTTTACTGATCCTATACACTTTTAGTCATACAAAGGGCTCAACTATAAAAGATGTTCAAGAAACTGGGGGAAGGTCAGCAAAACTTCGACTTTGCTAAGCTGAGGGTCAGTTACATGTGAACGTTCAAACAATAATTTTAATGTATATGAAACTAATTTCATCTTGTTTTTTAATTCTACTCAGGAATAATCGAATAGATAAAGTTTCTTCTGAGTTCTGCATATATATATATATATTTATTCTATGAAAAATTACATACAATAAATTTTCATGTGAATTCGTTTGTTTCTTTTTAACATTAACTAAATTTGATAATTGTTTATCATTATCAATAATAGATGGATTCAAAAATTGATAAACTAGTTCAAATGATGACATATGTTCATCATGAAGAATTGTTTGTAGAAATATTTCAAGTTGATTTAATAATAGTTTAGAGGCATATTCGTCAAATTGTAATTGGTTAAAATGACGATGACGTACACGAAATAAATCAATTGTTGGTAATGATGGTTCTAGCTAAAAAATAATTCATATTTATTAAGTTATTTTTCATTTAAAATAAAATCTAAACAAACTTCTTTTAATCGAAAATAAAAATGTTGCCAAGCATATAATGTTCGTGTTATAACCCAACCAACTTGATCCTGTTCACTGTTTGGACTTCGAATAAGTACAGCTAGAGATGATCGACCATTTCCAATCTTTTAAAAAAAGAAAATATTTAAGTTTTCTGTTTTTTTGTTATCAACAAACCATATCCGAAAGTATTTGAGCTTGCCATTGACCCATATAGGACCACCATAAATCAACATTTTCTAATAAACATTCAAGTGTACTTATTTCTTGATGTAAATCAATACAATCACGTTCAAGTGACGCTAAAACCTATATTGGAATTTTTCTTTAAGTAAAAAAAAAAAAAAGATATAAAATAAATACAAACTGTTGTATCAAATGTCGATGCTTCTTTTGCAGCTGTTAATGCATATTGTTTATTCGATAGTTGATTTCGTAAATCAGCTAAACGTTTTGGTACACTTTCAGATGGTTCTTCAGTTGTTAATTCAGATTGTTGTAATATACGATTATCATCTGTATGATCATCATTTTCATCCGCTGAAATTGGTGTTGACCAACCAAGTAATTGTTCTTTTAAATCAACTATTACGAAAAAATGAAATCTGTATCAATAATAGTATAAATTAATAATAAAAAATATACAATTTTTTAGATCAGCTGGATCGAACGTTCGACAAAATGCATCATATTGTTTAGATACAAGAAATGATACATAATAATCACGTTGTAATACACGATAAACAATAGCTTGACCATGATAAAATGCATCTGGTTCAGCCTATATTAGAAAAAGAAAATGTATTATTTCGTTTTTGCTTTTCTTGAAAGATATTGGAATCATATAAAAAATTTGTAAAAAAGATATCTGTAATTAACCTATATATATATTCTTCGTACCTGTTCACCGACAAGAAATGATTTCATTTGAATTACCGTTGCATTATCAATTTCATCACGAACAGCACTACCAAAAAGTGTTATATATGTTTTATAAATATTTGTTGCTACACGATGTCGTTCATGAGATGGAGCTAAAAATATTCAATCATATTTTATCAATAGAAAATAATATAATTTATCTTACCAGAACGTAATTTCCAAACATCATACCAAAATCTACAATGAATATATCATTTTTAAACAAAAGAATTCTATTTCTAATATCTTACTTAACTAATGTATGAGTACCAAATGTTTCTAAAAATTGATGTAAATAATGACGACCAGTAATACAACTTAATATCATATTTAATGACAATATCTAATAAGATTTTATGGACAAAATTTCTTTATATAATAAGAAACAAGAAGAAAGAAAAAATATATACTTTTCGATTAGCTAAATTAATTTTATTTGTACTTGCATCAACAAGTAAATAACTTCGACCACCATTAGCTGTAATATGTCTTTCACAAACTATTTTTGCTCGTCGTAATTGATTAAGATATTTTGGTAAATCACGCTTCATTAACAATTCACCTTTAGTTCCAAGTCTTGCTTGATGATTATCTAAATCATAATAGAACGAACATAATCAAATTCTATCCTTACATTAGAGACGAGAGAAATTCTCACTCCATGTCAAAAACCGTTCAACTGATGATGATGTTATACAGTTACTATTAAATATCTTTTTATGATCGTTTCATATAGTTAGTTTCTTTCAGGAGAATCAAGGATTTAGTAGGTATTCCGCTATTTTGTATTATAATACTATATTCCATTTATAATTATATTTAAAAATTTTTCTTTTAACAAATAGAGTGAAGCATACAAATTTCAAATACACAATGAATTTTACTATTAGTTCTTTTACTTTTTCTGGAATGGAAGGTTGTATGAGTAGTTGCATGATTTTACACAATGCTGGAGTTTCAGAGAAAAATTCTTTTTAATTTATTCAGTGAACATCCACTTGAATTTGCAACAGCTTGGCCTATTTGCATTCTAGTTGACTTTTGTGTACAGTAAAAATTCTCTATTTTAAACACCGTGGGGCCGTTCAGAAAAGATTCATCGTATATAGATGTTCAGTTTAGAGAGTTGATACATGGTTTGCTGTGAACTCAAGAAAAGTTGTCAGAATATGTGTCTACATTAGTATTTGTGTACCTAGCTGTAGTACACATGAAACACATAAAAGACAGTAGAAAGTCAAAAAAACGCCATTGTATGTATGTCCACATGAGAGAGGTTATCATAGCAAAAATGACGACAAAACAGATATTCACTATTCAGAATAAGGAAGTAGTGACTAGTAAAGATTTTACTACATATAGATCTTATCCAAAATACTGAAAAGTTTAACTGTATATATTTTTACAGCACATACATACCATTTGAAATAACACCTTCTTTTAATAAATTTCTGATTGCTGTTGCTTGCATAATTTCTGTTACAATATAATTCCTAATGAAAATACAAAGACAGTTTCGATTAGATAAAAGACTAAATTAAATTTGTTTTATTTTATTACCAAAATTGTTCAAGTTTATCAAGATCATTACTTGTTTCAATAAGCTTAATAAAATTTTCATAATTAGATGCTAATGTAAATTTTCGTAATTTTTGTTCATTATTTGAATTTAGTTGATCAATTTGATATAAAATATTTTCATTTAAATAATCAGGTTCACATATTAAATTTATTGTTGGTTTAAAAACTATATAAGAAAAATTGTTTTTTAAATAGTTTTTTATTCATTTTCTATTTATAGTTTACTTTTAAAAACAAATATTTCACGTAATAAATGCCTTAAAGCTAATGTCGATGAATAACTTGATGGTAACAGAAGAAGTAATAATGCTTCATTCATTACTCTTAAATAATCATTTTCAATTTCATTGGTTTCTAAATAAGCATGTAAACGAAACGGATATTCTTCTGGATATAATCTATTTTTTTTATTAATAGAAAAAAATAAATTATTAAGCAACTTTTCTTTGAAAAATACAAACGTTGCTCGTCGCACTTGTTGATAATGATCAGCAAATAGTTCAACAAGATCATTTGATATGAATTTAACCCAATCAACCTGAGCACAACGTGTTTTAATATTTGATACAATTAGGTGAATTTCTTGTCTGAAGAAAAATTTAATTCATATTAATAATGAAATTTAGGAAGAATAAAGCTGATGACATGTAAAGTAGATTCTTTGCAAAAATAACTAACTGACAAACGTCTGAAAGAATCATTTCGTTGAATTGGTAAATTTTAGTTAGAAATTACAATAAACTGAAATCATTTGATTTTCTGAAACTGTTACTCCTCCTATTAACTTACATGCAGATTCATCCAGGAAATTCATTTGTTTATTTGACCTATTGAAATATACTCACGATGAAAAAAAGCTACTCTTTATGATATTAGCTCAATATGAATTTTTTTACATGCTTGAAAAAAAATGTTAAAACACAGATACTGTTCATACCACTTTCAACTAGCATTGGTCTTCAAGAATAGAAGGCTCAACTGGAAATTTTTAGATTTTCAATTTTGTTTTTTCTCTCTTTTACGTACACAGGTGCCCTGTTTTTTCTTAAGTACAACACATTCAACTGAGCTGAAACTTTTACTATTAATGCTAGAAAGTATTTAGAGTGGCTGCCTCTTTGTATTTAAAATATGATGTACAAGTAGCTTTTATCAAGGATTACAAAGAAAGTTCTATTTGAAAACATATGCATTTTTTAAGGACTCGCTCAAGATTTCTCTGTTTTTATCCGAATATAAAGAGACAACAGAAAACTAAAAATCTTAGATACTCTAAACATTGTTTGGTATCTGTAAACAAATTTTTAGCTCTATGAGCCGTATTGCGGTTGAAAAACAGGAAGATAAGCAGAGGTTAGATTACTATTATACCGTGTGACTTCTATATCTTCTACAATGAAGTATTTTAAAAGTTTGCGTCTATGATGACTTATGCTCTATTTATCGAGATCTATCTGTCTTGGAAGTTTTAGATTTTTCTGATGAACCATTCTCTAAAAACTCCGACGAGGGAGGATGAATGATGGCTTCACTTAAGCATATACTATTTTATTAAGATTGCTGCTGTGAAACACTATATGATCAATTATATCAATAAACACAGAATTATTTTTTTTATGCACAATGTTGAAAATTTAGCTTTATCCGTCATGGTAAAGACTATTACTTAAGTGTTTGAGTAAATGTTGTTTGTTCATAGGAAATATTTTTATACCAAGATAAAACAAGATCTTCTAAAAGTAAATCACATATTTGATCAATAATTGTTTCCAAATCAATATGCGTTTCATGTTTTTTAACACTATTTTCTTTTAAATTTTCTTTTGAAGATATCTATTAAAGAGAAGTTCATTTATAATTATCTATTTGTTCTATTTACTTGAACTTGTTCTATAATCCATTTAACTATATTATTATGTTTAGTTCTTAATTTTCCACTATGAACAATTGTATATGGTTTTGATTGATGTATTGCTAATATAACGCCATAGATTAAACCTTGAAAAAGATTATTTTAAACAATTTTTTTTACTATAAATATCTACGTACCAATTGAAATTAATGAAAAAGAAATAGTGAAAAGTGAATGATAAATAAAAAAATAGACAAGTATACAAATCGTCGGAATGGATAAAATTGAAACTTTATGATATGTCCAAATCATTTATAATTATCTAAGAAAAAAAAAATTTTTTTAATCACTTTCTTTTTATTTCGCGCAAAAACAACAATAAAAAATTTATCTAAACAACCGAATCATTTCTTTCTTCTCTTTTTTTTCATTTTCAATGTCTAAATTGATTTTCTATTCTTTTGCAATTATTTTCTTCATCGGTCTTTTTTATTTGGTGTCTGGTGCACTGGGACAAAAATTGAATACTGAAAATGCTGTACAAGTAAATGTGCCAAATACTATTGCTAAAGTTGAAGATAGTAAAGAAAGCGAAGCTGAAGAAGATGAACTCTATGATATTACTCAAGATGATTCAACGGATAAGACAAAACCAGTAGTTATTATACCTAAATCAAATAGTATACGAACGATATCAATACATATAAACAGTTTCTTATCAATCGGATTCATATTTTTTATTATTCATTCGAATTGTTTTATTTAAAAAAATAATAAACTCTTCTGTTCATTGTTTTCTGTAAATTGTCTTCTCTTCTTTTGTTTTATTTCTTAATAACATAATTAACTATACAAAAGAGATAATGTTACTAGTTGTAAGAACAACAATCAATCATTTTACTTATCATATGTGATGATTAGTTGTTTTCCTAACAAGAACAAGAATTTGAATCAATTAAAAAAATATTGATATGTAAAAGTTAAGTTTAATTTGTTGATCATAGATGTATTCATATTGTTTACTTATATTTTTGTTATTTAATTCTGTAATAAACGAAATAGTTAAATTGGAAGAGAAAAAGTATTATGAACAGTAAATGAATTGCTATTTCTAATTGTAATAAATCCTAGTATATAGAAATGAAAGCATTAGAGTATTATATGATTGTCATATTTTCTTTCTAATCGATCGAGCTCTTTAATAATAAGAAAAAATTTATCAAATATCAATTTATAAAGAGTATCCCATGAGTTCTGGATCTGAGCGAAAATTAGTTTATATGCAAACAAAGAATTATCAACACCCAACTGTATCTATATGAGCTTCGAGTATTCGGGGCGATATTTTAAATGGCATATTATCCAATGACATTATATATTTTAATAATGGTGATATAAACAAAAAGAAATATGATAATCAAAATTTCGCAACCGATCAGTATTTGTTTAAGAATTTTTAATTAATTATGAATTCATCATTTGTAACGTAATCTTTAGGGTGTGGGTGTAGCTATCCTCTGCGCCCTCATCTTAATTACTATGTTTCTTCTGTTAATATCATTATTATTGAAAGAGATAATATTATTTAAAACATCATCCTTTACTCATAGTCGCCTAATCTGACGTAAGGAACAGATGTTCTATAAACATCTAGATATGTCTAGAAGCATCTCTATCTATTACTATGCTTTTATAAAGCAACTAATATTTTCTTTCGTCATCGATTACTTTTTCTTAACATCTTCGATCATGTGGAAAACTCAAACATCTCAAAATAGTTTCTTTTTTTTTCATTTGAGACAGAGACGAGATCAATATTCGAAGAATACTTGTAATTCACAGAAAGATCAAATATCAAATATAACACATAAAAGAGAATAAAAACAAAAACTATTTTATGTGTTATGATCATGTTAAATATCACAAAAATTAAAAAAGACAAGTTATTGAATCAATGTTTTATCTCTTTTAATAGCATATTTCATTTTCTTCCATAATGCAATACACATGATTGCTAAACGTTCATCAGTGATATCTTTTTGTTGAATACATTGATATTGAAATCTATAACATAAAACATACAATTTTTCGTTTTTCTTTATAGACAAATTTTATTTTTCGTTTTTTTTACCGAAGTATAATTCGAACTTCATCATAACGTTTTTGTTGTAAATAACTTAGTGCAAGAAATAAATAAGATTTAACTAATGCATTTGGATCTCCAATTTCATAAGATAAACATATTTGACTTTTTGTTATCATTTCAGCTTCTTTTGCCTGAATTTGTTAGAAATTAAAATAAATAAATAAATCTGTTAAATTTATATGAATATTTTTATATATACGTGCTGTACAGATACTTCACCAAGACATGAATGACCACCACCTAATGTTGATAACCATGCCCATGATGATTCATAACGAATACGTTTTATTAAAACATTTAATTGAATAGATGCCCTATTATATGAATGATTGAAAACATGATAAAATCAGATAAAACTTACCAATAACGATTAATCCATTCATCGTATTGATTAACTTTATTATGAACCTGTAAATAAATAATATTGTGACGATGATAAATATGATTAAAAATATATTTGAGACGTTTTCGATTGTATAATGGACGTGTATTATTGTTCAATTGAATGAGAGTTTGATAAAATATTGTAGCAAACTGAGATGATGATGAAAGTTCACTGAGTAATGCCGTGTAAAAAAATAGATTTGATGATATTTGACAATAAATAACTGATAGATCTTGGTCAATGCTATTATCGAATGATTGATGATCAAGTAAGAAACGAATTGGTGCGTTTTTATGACTGATTAATATGGACATTGAATAGAGAAAAACACGAAAAATTGGAATCTGTCAGTTCTTGTTCGAAACGCTTATTAGCCTCAAAAAAATCTTAAATTTATCAAAAGACAACAATGGATCCTATTAGAGAATGTATCAACAGAGGGCGTAAGATAGCAAATGAACTTCGTGATGTTTAATCAACAGAATGAATGAGATTTGATTTTCTTAAAAAAAAAAAGATAATATCTGTTGCTTTAAGACTAAACATACAATTCTATTAAATAATTTAAGTACATTTTTTATGTCAGTAAATAACTATATATTTGACATAGTCCAGATGTTCTATTTTTATATGTTGTATGTTTAGTATTATTTCTTTCATTTCAAGGATTTGTTTACGTAGTCGATAAGTTTCTTTTATCTTAAGAAAATGTAACTATGTTTGAAGTTAGATCTCATTGATTTGTATCAGAAAAGTATTTATTGATAAAAATATTTATGTCAAAAATATGAGAATAATTGTTGCGATTTCAAAAGATAGAAACAATGATAAATGGAAGCAACATGCGATTAATTTTCAAATGAAATACTTTTATTTTTTCAATAGCTGGAAGCAAAACTTAATAGATATTGTCTTAGCTCATTAGATAGAGATTTTTCTCATCTATAAAACCATGAATTTAGATTTCTTTTTTTATGAGCAACTTTGTCTTTTACGGATAAAGCTCGAAAGACTAATTCTTCCCAATTGCTCGACAAGAATAACCAATTAGACAGAAAAAATATTTTTTTTTTAAAAAGAATTTCTTTGAAGTTTTAAATACATTACGAACTCTGTCGTAAATTCAGCACATCCGACATTATAATTCTTGATAGAATAAAGCTAGCCGTTAGAAAAAAACAACAACCAACTATTAGTTTCCGTCAATTTTGCTTTGAATGACTACATCAGACACCCTAGTTAAGTTATGAGACAATGCAGTCTAACATTCGTTCCCATGTTTCATTACGATCAAACTGCGACGCAGTTACGGCGTAACTGCGATCGCACTGTGACCCGTAATTGCGAAAAATTGCGACGCAGCTACGCGTAACTGCGAATTTTTTGTCGTAACTGCGTGCAACTGCGATATTATTCTCGCAGTTACGATCAAAATTTCGCAGTTACGCGCAACTGCGACGCAGAATTGGCTATATGCGTAACTGCGACGCAGAATTGGCTATATGCGTAACTGCGACGCAGAATTGGCTATATGCGTAACTGCGACGCAGTCGTCAAAAAAGTGGCGACATGGGTTGCTTTTTGTGCTGAACATTTAATTTTTGACAAGGAATTATTATCCATTTCAAAACAGAATGTGCTCCACTATTTTTTGAATAACTCAAGAACACTAGCAGCTAGAGACCGGCGGTTTTCACCAATGGACAGAGAAATGTTGGGGCCACATCTCCATGTAAAAATCTGATTGGTTCATAATGGAACAATTAGATGAATGTCCAACGGACATTTTGCAAACAATATTTTGAACACAATTTGCGATACTATCATGGATTCTTTCATGACTATTTAATAGACAAAATTGTTCTCTTTCGAACTAGACAAGACCCAACTTTCCATCTCATTTAGTTCAGGAGTTATAAGTGATTTGCTGAGACCTTCGATTTCGGTCAATCCACGTAGAATCGTCCGGGAAAGGACCTCAGAAGGGGTAATTCACCTCGCTGAGTCGAGTGGCAATATTTATTTTTTCGATTCAACCTACATTAACGCTATAATTCAAACATTCCTGAAATTTCACATTCTGGCGCCATCTAGCGACTGGAGTCATAGTTTGAGGAATATTAAAATTACAGCATTAATGTATGTTGAATCGAAAAATAAATATTGCCACTCGACTCAGCGAGGTGNTGCAGTTTTCGATGCGCTTTAATTTGGTATAAAATACTTTGTGGGTATCATTTATAGTTTAAGTTGTAGAGGGGGGCGTAAAGGTTATTTAACACCCTGTATACTCGAATGAATGCAATCATATCGATTTATCTTTTCTCAAACATCAATAATAGTCGAGAACGGAAAAGAACTCCTCTGAAAGAAGTAATCGTATAATTTTGGCCAGGACTTTAGTGAAATAAACAATTTCAATGAGAAGACTACAACATGTTTAACTGCTTCTTATGCTTATAATTTCATCAGGAAGGAATAGCTGTTAAACTGGTAGATAATCTTTCGTATAAATGTCAACTCGAAAGCCCAATAACTGGTGAATGGTAGATAATTACAAAAAACCTTGAATTTTGCTAACTCGTTCTAAATGCACGTGCTCTCAATAAATAGCGTTACTACCCTTAAAGTCTTAATATGCTGTGAAATGAATAAATATGCAGGTCTCTAATGCTCTGTCTTTGGGAAATTAATGAAAAACACGTTTACTGTCGAGCAGTGAAGCGCAGCTTCGAAAGAGTCTCATTCGAAATTTATTGCTTCCTTTAAGGGCGCCCCCTCCAAAAATCAACTTTTTATAAAATTTCAATTTTCGAGATAAACATATGGTTGTTACCTCTAAGGTGTCTAGCTTTAAAATTCATGGAAGTCATTTTCAATTTCGAAGGATTTCTAAACAATAATCGATGAACTTTTAAAGCTTCCTAGCAAAAACCATAGTACATAAAACTGTAGAGAAATTATAAGTCCACTTGTTTTTATCATCCATAACGAGAGACAATGACACGGCGTACTGTTGTATGTCTACTAAATGAGACATATGATGGGCTTTTAATTGATATACAATATAACTACGTTTTTTTAAGGTATGAAGATGATTCAAAAAAATATCCACCGAGAAAAATATTTGTGCGTTTTTCTTAAAACTCGTTTTTGGAAAAATTGAGAAAATTCGAACAAATTTTTTTTTTCACTATAGTTCGTTCTATCGAACTGCGATTTTTCTATTCGATAGATGGATGAGTCCTCTTTTGGATGAGGAAAATGGAATTTGTATTCGACCCTAGATTTTTAAAAAGTCAAAGGTTTTCTAGAAAACCTTGGCTACGGGTTTTAGAACTTGAAGGCTTTGAGAGTTGCAAAAATGAAATAAAATAAAAACTAAAAAGATCCTTTCCCTCATCCGAAGCAACAAGCAGTTCTCTTTCAAATGAGACTACCCCGGGCGTTCGAAAACATTTATTGAATCTTATCTCCACTTACCTTTTAAGTACTAGCTTATATTGATTTAATCATGTACAATATTTCATTATAATTTCGGATTTTTTCTATTTCTACTATATATTACTGTGAAATTAGGCTTAAATACATAATTTCTATATATTCAATGGATCTCAACTGACATTGATTGTTCTTGGTGTTGAACATACTCGTGCTGAAAATTCTGGAGTTGAATATTCATCGTGCTGATTATTCCCAGCGCTTAATTTTCCTGTGCCGGAATTTTCGTGCTGAAAATTCCATTTTCTGACCGGGTCAAAGAATCAAGCTGAAGAGGATATGTGAGTTCCACATTTTAGCCTCGCAAGGAGCTGCAATGATAAGTTTTTTAATCTAATTCATATATAAACTAAATTAAAAATAAATATATCAATCGACACCCCTATTGACGAGCCACGGGTACTAACCCTAATGTAGGAATTAAGAACCTAATGTTACCCTCTTATATAGCATATGAGAATCCAAGAATATCACCCTGATATAGAACTTCACGACCCAAAGACACTCTGTAAAGGAGGACTTCAGAACCAATGCTGCTACCCTAAAGTAGAACTTAAAAGATTAAGGGCACCACTATAATATAGGACACGAGGAACAAAGTAGGGATGCAACGGTGAAAAAACAGTGAAGCTGGTAAGAATAGAATAAACCTACGGTGAAGGCTAGTGCATTAGCACTGGTGGATTATCTTAGAAGAGAGGCGTTTAGATATTAGAAAAACTGGTCGTCACCGTAGGTTCTTCATTCTTTCACCAGTCTCAATGGGGAGCTTACAAGTGCATTTCTAGAACAAAGGGTATCACCATGATATAGGACATCAAGACACATGAGTACTACCCTAAAATAGGAGATGAGGACTCAAGAATACTACCCTAATATGGGGGCATGGGGACTCAAGGTTACTGTCCTAAAGTAGGACTTGGATCAGTAGATGTTGCCATTATAACAACTGCACGAAGCTATGAATACTAATGCTCATGTTGATGAATGTGAGATGTATATCACTAATTCAAATCAATCCATGGAATCACGCGGAATCAATGGAATCACGTGGAATCATATGGAATCAATGGAATCACATGGAATCAATAGAATCACATGGAATCAATGGAATCACGTGGAATCAGTTGGAATCAATGGAATCGTGGAATCATGGAATCAGCTGTTTCCCCCTTGTAGTTTTCACTATTTTACAATGAATATAATTTTCATATTGTTCGTAATATTTTCATAAATCGAAAAGACAAATATCAACATCCAATTATCGTTTATCAGTGAGCTCATCTATACATAATCAATCAATAGAGTATATTTTCATTTTTCATATGTTATTCTCACATTCACGATATGTTGTATGTGAGAAAAAAAGAAGAACCATATTTCTATCAACAATCCGACCAATTGTTATCTTCCTTTTAAATTTCAACGTTATTTATAACTTTTTATGTCACAATGGTTTTTTTTTTGTTCAAAAAAATAAAAACAAAACTTGAGAAATGCTAGTTTTGATTTGTAATATTCAGAAACGTTCGATAGGATGAATTTCAGCTATGTGTGGTGTTCGTTGACGTAATTGATTTTGTCGATGACAAAATAATAAACGATGAAAAAGTCGAATCAATTCAATACGAAAAAGTTTACCACGAAGTGTATATATAAAAAACATTCCACTTGAATTAATATATGAAACAGCAACTGAAAATTGATAAACAAAATATTCATTGTTGATTTGTCGCTGTGATTTTTTTAGTAAACTTGTTGCTGCTAGATAAAATTTGGTTATAGTTATAGGAGTCATACTTAAAACAATTAAAGCTACCTAAATTAGAAATAAAAATAAAATAAAAAGATGAATTAGTCTTATTGATGCTTCATTCATTTACTTCAAGTAATAAAATTGACATAAGTTGTTTATCACGTCGATTTATTCTATGTATTGGTCGCGAACATGATTGAATATCTTCAACACGTTGATGACTTTGTTTTATATTAATTAACGTAGCTGCACCAAAACCTAGCATTAAACTTGGTGGTAAAAAACTATTAAATATTAAAACATTAGCTGTATCTATGTATGAACATAATTGATTTTTAGCTGAACAAATATTATTAGTTATCAATGATGCTTCGAAACAATAGAAAACTTCAATATAACTTAATGAAGTCAATATAAATACGCATAATGTAATAAAAAAAGTGTTTTGTTGATTTGTCCATTGACGACGAACAATATTTGATGATGATAATAGATATCTATCAAAACAAGCTAATACAATCAGCCAAAGAGATACTGATTGAGATACATATATGACATAATGACGTATTTTACAAAATATTGATGAATTATATGTTAAATCAAGGTTATAACCAATTAAACATCGTATAAAAACTCCAAAGATAAGTACGAGAAAATTAAGAAGACTTGATAATAATAAACATAAAACGCAAGTATTATGACGAAGATGTGGTCGACTAAAGACATAGACATTTAATAAGTTTCCCAAAGTACCAATAATTAAAAGACATAAAACTCCATAACGATTTAGTGCTGATACACCGACTGTTGCAAGGTGAGATGACGCATTGTCATTCATCGTTTATTTTAGCTTAAATAGTGATTATATATTATAAGAAAAGAGATAATAAATTTTATAGTTTCTAGAGAATAAGCAGAAGAAGTAACATTGATAAACTTTTTATACAGTTGATATATAAAAGAAACAATCATGTTTTGATGCTTTCCATACAAGAAGATTATTATTCCAGCATGAATACAAATTATTTATCTTGAATAATTTACAATATCTCTTAATGTGTTACTATTAAAGGAAAAAATTCGAAAGAGAAATATAATGAGTATTTTTAAGTGCAATAGATAATGCTTTTGTAATTCCGTATTCAGATTACATTTCTAAAATTATCTTGAAGTATATTAAATTTTATCTTACCTAGATATATGAAGGATCTATCCTACATGGAAAACTTTGAATTTGTAAAAGGATGCAAAATTTTATCAATGAAATTATAATTCAATATCATGAAACTTCTCATTCTACATACTTGAAAGTCAGAATATTTCTAGAGTAAAGTGTTTGTTCGTGACGAATTTTTGTTATTGTATGATTGTCTAAAAGGGTTTTTGGTAAATCGATTGTTATCAAACCCAAATGAAGAAAAGCTATCCCGCACATTATCTATATGAATGATGTTCTGCTTATTTTTTTAGAGTTATCTCTTCCAAAAATTCGACTAATTGGCAACTATAAGAAAATAATGACTCTGGATACCAGTACCATATGATCACCGGATGAAAAGATGATATCCAACTAAATCTGTCCTGACTTTTTGTTTCATCGTAATCAATATCCGATAAAAATGTTGTGTAAATTATCAAGATCAATGCTAGCCGTCAGTCGGTAGCACGAAAAACTCTATACAATATTGAAATGGAAAAAATAATGAGTATATATTGTATTGAAATAAAATTATTATATCGATAGTAGAAAAAGAGATAGAGTAAGTAGGATTGTTTAGGGATGTATATGACACAAATGGAAAAAAAATTCATTTTCTTATAAGTTGACGCAATAAACATATTTTAAAAAATTATACCATTCATTTGCACCTTTTGTTCTTAATTATTATTTTTATGAAAGATAAAAATATAATAATACGTTGTTGTTTTTTTTCGTAATTTAGAATGATTCTATTGTCAATTATTTAAGTCGCCTTTTATCTGTCTTGCTTGAGTACCAAAATATTCTTTTTATTATTTAATACTTTGTTATTTATTAGAATTGTCACATTTTGCATAAACAAAATATTTTTCTTAGATAGAAAAAAGTCAAAATACAATTATATTTATAACATGATGTGAAAATTTGAGCATAATTTTTATTATTAGTATTGAAGAATACACTAACTTTATAATCAAGAAGTAAGATTTTTCACTATAGAAAGATTATGTCACACTAACTTTTTTCTATGTTCACTAACCGGTTACATAAGTTTTCTTCGACTAGGAAAGTATTTGTACATCATCATACTTGATAGTCGACTATGTAAGTAAACTAAGTGACATAGAAAATTAGAACTTGAAGAAGTGTCTTACAGAATCTTGTAGATATCAGGTACGTTTACTTTTTTAATGTAGTTATTTTGTTGATGTCTAGATTATAATATATGATAAATAATTCTCAGTAGTCTAGTTATCATGTTTCAAATACCTGACGACGACAAGAAATTAACAAAAAAAAGGCACGTTTACAATTATGTTTTGATGAAAAATATGAAATAGAAAACAATTCTTAATTAGGTTTATAATGGGATCAATGAGAAAATTTTCAATCTCCACGTATGCCTCTATAAGTGTTGTAAGCTTCAAAAAAAAAAGTATGATATCGATTTAATTTAGTTGAACAGATTTTAATAGATATTTTAGTTAAGTATTTTTATTTAATATAATATCTCGTAGTTAGACTACTTTCAAGCAAGAAAAACTTCTTTTTATATTCATAAAATATATTGATCAATTGTAATACTTCAGTGATTAATCCATCACTCAAAGCGATATTTCTAATATTTTATTTTGTTTACGAGGGAACCTCCCCAGGTGTTAAATCGCTTTTCGCTCAGGATCATTGCCATTCGATAGGTCCTAGTGAGCAGTGAAAAAGTCTATTTTGGTTTGGGTTCATGGACCTGTAGGACTGAGCTATTGAATTTTTAGTGAATTTTTCCTGCAGGACCCCAGTTTTCCAGCAAAAATATTTTTTCGAATTTTGATCTGAAACTTTGCCCACACGAAGACCTCAACTAAACTAGCTTCCATAAAAAACTTCAGAACTTTTGAACAAAGTCTCTCCGAGATAAAAAATTTTCACGATATAGGCGCTTTTCCATAGACAGTGTATAAAACATGCATCTTTTGGAAAAATCATATCTCAGAGAGACTTTGTTCAAAAGTTCTGAAACTTTTTATGGAACCTAGTTTAGTTGAGGTCTTCGTGTGGGCAAAGTTTCAGGTCACAATTCGAAAAAAATGTATTTGCTGGAAAACTGGGGTCCTGCAGTAAAAATTCACTGAAAATTCAATAGCTCAGTCTCAGAGGCCCATGCACCCAAACCAAGATAGACTTTTTCACTGCTCACTAGGACCTATCAAATGGCAATGGTCCTGAGCGAAAAGCGATTTAACACCTGGAGACAAGGGGGAAAAAACTCATTCGGGCATTCCCTGGCATTCCCAGCGATTCCCAGCCATTCCGATCCATTCCCTGGCATTCCCAGCCATTCCGATCCATTCCCTGGCATTCCCAGCCATTCGGATCCATTCCCAGCCATTCCGATCCATTCCCAGCCATTCCTAGCCATTCCGATCCATTCCAATTCATTCCTATCGAATCCGAGCTATTAGAAATCACTCACGTCTATACGTAACTTTTGTAAATTACTGCTATGGATCTTAGAGTTAGCTTTTCTCGTGACCTTAGTTACTCGACAGAAGGGAGGGGCATATAAAATAAAATGTGTTTGTCTGTGACTGAATGTTTGTGGCGGGTCAAAGCTCATAGTATTAAAGAACATTATAAAGTTTGACAAAAGGTAATTAGGGCCAAAGAATCCGAATCTGAAGTAGGTTGTTCAATATTTTTAGATGAATTTTTCCGGTAAAGCAAAGGACTTTTTTGAGAAAGTCACGATATGTGATAAAGGTTGACGAAAGTAAATCGGGGTCGGGAAATCCAAATCTGAAATCGGTTTTTCGAAATTTTGAATTTTATTTTTTTTGACTAGGGAAAGGGTTTTTTAAGAAAATAACGATTTTCTATAAAGGTTGACGAAAGTAAATCGGGGTCGGAGAATCCGAATCTGAAATCGGTTTTTGGAAATTTTGAATTTTATTTTTTTGACTAGGGAAAGGATTTTTTAAGAAAATAACGATTTTCTATAAAGGTTGACGAAAGTTAATCGAGGTGGGAGAATCTGAATCTGACATCGGTTTTTCGAAATTTTGAGTTTCGATTTCCCAGCAAAAAAATCTCTTTATCAAAGTCTTGCTTATCCTAGAAACTTTTTATAGGGAGAAATGATGTTTTTTCNTATTATTTAATTAAAAGTTCGATGTTTTAATCGCTTTTTTTTTTTGTTTTTATCAAATACATAGAAACGTTTAATATATA
Source organism: Rotaria sp. Silwood2 (assembly GCA_905329745.1). NCBI lineage: Eukaryota > Metazoa > Rotifera > Eurotatoria > Philodinida > Philodinidae > Rotaria > Rotaria sp. Silwood2. The sequence continues at coordinate 3,041,911 of CAJNSZ010000003.1, read as the reverse complement.
AAAATTACCTTTGTTTTTTTAAATTTTGGTCATTTTGTGTTTAATAGATATAACTTTTGAGTAGAATATATTTGAAACGTTAAGTATTAGGTGAAAAACAGAAATTTGTCTCAATTGTCGAGAAGATTTTGAATGTTGATTATTTATTCTTTTCAAACGATCAGAAAATATGTCGTAATTTTTGAATCTAAATTTTCTTCGAAATACACTAAAATTTGATAGATATTTGTTTTCATCATTCATCGGTTCGAGATTATAGTACGAAACATATTGAAGAATTTCAATGGATATAATGCTTTTAATTTTTCATTTACTAGATATGCGATGTCGTTTTCGACGATTGATCTATTTTCTACTGTTAGTAGTTTCATTAGTTATTCCGTATCAACTATATATGATAACTCATAAATCAATAAATTCTCAATCACCTTTTACAGTAAGTATTTGATAAAAATCTTCTTCTTGCTATCATAGTATATGTCCTTTTAATAGGTAATTAATTTGAAAAATCATACTTATCGTATACTTTCTTCGTCGTTCAAATATAATTCTCGTGAATCATATCTTAATTTTGCTTATTTTAATGTTGAACAACGTTCTCGAGTGTTATATATTGATTATCTATATGGTAAATTTTCATATATCATACAAATCGAAATTTTACTTTTATGTGTTCTTTCTAAGATATACCAGTTTCATCTCAATGGCAATCGAGTGGACATTTCTATCCAATACAAATTGCTCAATTTGGTCTCAGTCATTGGAGTCGATTAAAATTGAATTCGAAGACTAAACAAAATCATATTCATAGATTTGAACGAATAGAACCAAGTAAATTAATTTTTAGTAATATTTAAGAAATTTATTTCTGAATTTAATTAGATAAAAATAATTATTGTTCATCATGGTATATAATAAAAAATAAAATTATTCTCTCAAATACTTTTATTCATTTTACAATTTCATCAAATTGTTCATTATATTTTCAATTTTTGAATAATAATATTGAACTTATTTATTCAACGATGAAAATCAATAATTTGAAAAGTTTAACAAAAATAATTATTCCACTTAAAGGTTTTCCTCGTCAAGTTAATCGACATATGTTAGTTGACATAGAAAAATCGATTCAAAAATTATTTTTAATTAAAAATGATTTCATTAAATTTCGAATGTGTGGTGAATCAAATTCTTTTGTCAATCAATTAATAATTGGTAATCAAACATTATATAATCAACAAGCATTTTATTCAGCTACACAATGGTTATTAAATACTCAAGATATTAATACAGGTTGTTGGTTTATTTATGTTAAACGAAATTATGGTAATTATCATCAATATCATTTACGAATGCCATGGTGTTCAGCAATGGCACAAGGTAAGTTTCTTTTTGAAAATCATTTAAAGTATAATTTTTGTAAATTTAGGTCAAGCAGCATCTTTACTTGTTCGTCTTTATTCTCTTACAAATGATAATCAACATTTATTAGCTATTCGTCGAGCTATTCAACCACTGTGGTCATCAAATATGACTCGAGCTTATTTTGAAAATCGTTTTCTTTGGCTCGAAGAATATCCATTAGAATCACCTGCTCAAGGTCTTTTTGTTCTTAATGGATGTCTTTATTCTTTAATTGGTATTATCGATGTTCATACAATTGATCCTCAATCTTATTTATTGGAATTAATTAATGAAATAATTAATTCATTACATTATATGCTTCCATATTATATACATCCTAAGATTTCAAATTGGTCTCTCTATGATTTAAGTCATATAACAATGAAATCAAAAATGAATACAGCTTCTGATTCATATCATATTGTTCATATAATACAACTTCAATGTTTAAGTCAATTATTTAAAAAAACAAATTTTTCTACATCTCAACTATTTGATTTATATGTTCGAAGATTTATGTCAGCTATTTCGTAATTGAATTTTCATTGATTTGCCATAATTCTTCGCTATTTTTTACTGGATAATAATAAATAACAATAAAATCTTTTGTTTTTTCTTCATTATGTGCAAGTCCAAAACCAAGAAATCGACAATCTGGATTTAATATTGGTGTATAACGTTTCTGAAAGAAAATCATCATTAATTTTATCAAGTATTTATTTACTTTAGGTGAATGACCATTTTTTAAATCTTTAATAAGTTGATCATGTATTAATTTAGCAATATCAGAACCATAATTAATCGGTACTCGACAAGACATAACTCTGTAGGTTAAATATAGTTAACGAGCTATTTGAAATCGTTGTAAAAAAATTTTCATACGTTTCTCCAATAGGTTCATTATTATAAATAAGATCAGATCGATTGGTATTTTCTGTGTGATCTTGAATAGATAATTGAGTCGCTCGATAAACTGCTCGATGTGTAAGTTCATTAGAAAGTTCAAGTGATATGAATCCTAGATGACAGCGATATTCATTTATTGTTTCAAGATATTCTTTCGCTAAACGATCTAAATCGATGCCACATTGAATTTCGTATAATTGATTTGGTGTTGAAATGATTTTATCTGTTACGTGAGTGTTCGTATGGGAAATAATTAGTGAACCTGATGACGAATATTTTTTCGATATTTTTTCGTCTTCAGGTGGTAGAGATAATTTTATTCTATTTGAATTATGTACTTCCGATGATAGTCCATTGTTGACTGTCGCATTTACAGAACGTATGTTTGAACTTCGACCACAAAAAATACGATGACAAGCAAGAATTGTATTCAACATACATTCTATTAACTCAATAATTTAATCTTACATAATTAAAATCAAACTTTAAAATGAAATATAAAACAAGTTAATATATGAAGTTGGTATTTTTAGCGCTAATTGGAGATTGAATAGAGAGTATATTCAATCGATATTTGTTAATAAAACAATACTACTTAAGAATAATTTTAAATATTCTTAATTATACTGTTCTTGTACAAGATAAAACTTTTTTTGTAAATTTAATTTATTTTTTTCAAAACTTGTTCCTGTTGAAATATATATATATATATATATATAAATTCAATTGATGAACCTCTCAGTATTTTACGTCTATGTCACTGCCTTTTCAACATAAAAAAAATCTTTTTAGAAAAGGATTCCTCATTCACATCTCTATGGACTGCAGGCATTGTTATTATCTAAAAGGTCTCCACTTTTTTGCGACATACGATACAATCGATTTGTCCAAGATGCGTAATTTTCAACGACAATATTTTTTCACGTAAATAAGGTTAGTACCTGATTCGAGTATTTCTTGTCCGGATTCGCCTAACCACCTGTATTGGTTCTCTCTTTGGTTGTGTTGAGTCCAAAAACCAAACCATTCGGTGCCGCATTTCATTCTCTATCGAATGATACCGTTTTTAATGGAGGTCCTCGAACAAAAAATTGTATCATTCGATTGAGAATGAAATTCTGCATCGAATGGATTGGTTTTTGGACTCAACACAGGTGGTTAGGCGAATCCGGACAAGAAATACTCGAATCTGGTGCTAACTTTCCTTACGTCATTTTGTTGGACCTTTTGTTGCATAACATTTTAATTGTGAAATCATTATTATGCTTGATGTCACTCTATTCCAGTTAATGACCTTAACGAATCCATCCTAAATGGAGTAATCTAGTCGAGTGGGTTGAGATGAAGACTATTCAGTGACGAATGTCTTTTCTTGATAAAGTATGGAAAACAGTCTTGATACTTGATTTTTCGTTTAATGTGTTTTGCATAAGATAAATTCATAATCAATAAAGAAAAACAAAGAATTGCACCCAGTAGTGCTTTTGAAACATTAGAATGATCAGTATCTGACGAAAATATTTCGTGATTTCAACGCTGCATTTGATCTAACCATAATTAAAAGATGGTGCAACCTGATCGATGAAAGTTCGTCAATTAATTTTGATAACAGCACCAGGTCATTATCGGATAGTAGGAACAAAATCAATTCTAAAGTTTCATTTTTAATTACGTACGTGAACTGCGCCAGCTTGAACTAGCTTTCTATATCTGGTCCCCAAATTTTAACAATACTTTTATCAAAATACATGTTTATTTTATCGTAGCAGTACTTGACAAGTCTGCTCAAGCACTGTTCATGAATACCAATGATCCCACTGGTTACTACATACTAAGTGTCACAATAATGCTTATTTGATTCATCTGATGTGCTTTAACGCTAACTCCGACATGCATAATATTCTTAAATCTATTTTTGTTTGAGGAAAATCTGTGTCGAATCGAGATGGTACCACACGTGCAGCGGCGTAAGTAGGATTTTTAGACCAATGGGCAAACTTCTCTTATGTTGGAAAAAATGATGGGCGAAATGGACAAGGTTTTTATTGATAGGTGAAAAATTTTTTGACCCAACAAAGNCACTTGAGAAAAACATTTCAAAATATAGTCATCCGAAAGAGCAAAAAATTCTGAGCAAAATGAGGGGTTGCCCAGTTCTCCACGATGTTTTCTTGTAAAGCTATAAGCATAAGAAAAGTGAAAAAAAAGTGTTTTTAGGCTATTTTTAGCGGTTTTTTTATGAATTTTAAAGTTTTTTTCACTTTTCTGCTGCTTATAGCTTTATAAGAAAACATCGTGGAGAATTGGGCGACCCCTCATTTTGCTCAGAATTTTTTGCTCTTTCGGATGACTATATTTTGAAATGTTTTTCTCAAGTGCCAGAGGCACTTGATTTTGGAGCACTTCGGTTTTGTGTAAAACTTTCTAAGGAATGTTTTTTTGGGGATATTGATCTATACTGTTTTCGATAGAGAACTTCAAGGGCTATCGAAATCACTATTTAGATTTGATCTAACTATTCGTCTTCATTGAAAAATCTGAACGACAAAAGGGGGGCTATAATTTTGTTATACCCTGTATATCTTAAATTGAATAACTTTTTGATGAGAGCAGATGTAATAAAAAAAATATGTTTATCATCTTATTTTTGAAAAGAATATTTGTGAAGAAGAATCGATGTTAACAAACAAATAAAAATATACTATGACAATAAATAAATTTCAAATTTATTTACAATTTATGCTAAAAGGGGACGTGTCAGTCATAAGTGATATATCATGTAATGAAAAACTTGTTATAACATTAACATAATATTCAATCGTGAAATTGTTTACTGTATAATAGTTGAAAAGTGATATTCACAGATACACTGTATCATCGTTTTGATCTGACCAATGAATCATTGTCATTGTACCGACTGTTCCTTTCTATTAATTCCCCTCGAGAGAAACTCACTTTCTTAGTTTTGTTTAGCATATTAGCATTAATCAATGTATATCTTTTCGAAATTCAGATATGCACATGTATAAAAAAAAAAGTGCACTCATATATTCGCACCACACAATACTGTATCAATATACTCGTGATCAATGAAATGATTAATAAAAAACAAAAACAAAAAAACAAAGACAATTCGGTAAAGTAAGATTAACATAAATAAAACATCTGAGTACAAGCATTATTGAATTACAACGATTATGTTGACCATTGTTTGCTAATCACTTATTGTTCGATGTTACTCTAACAATGAACTTTTCACGATTAAGGTCGCATATATAAAAACACGAGAGTAAATAGCATAAAATAAATCATAGTAAGATGAATTCATAAAGAAAAACTTCAATTTCTTCTTTAGTCTTACTCATGAATATTCTGTTACATGTATATTTCTCTTTCGGTAGTAATAGAAAGAAATAAGCACGATAAAAGAGAAAGGCAATCTTTATATTTATTTTTCAAATGTATTTAATCACCAACAACAAAAAAAGGAAACAAAAAAGAAAAACAAAATATGACAAAGATATAAAGAAAAAATATTGATATTCCATAAAAGATATACTTGATCAATTGATACTAAAGTAAAAAACATGGTTGATGTATGGAGTAAAAAAATCTAAAAACTGATGCAATTCTTGTGAAATTACGTGTTATTCGTTATTTCTTATTGGTGTTCTATAAGTGAGTAAGCTACATAAATTAACTTCTAATGATTAAGCGAAAGTATATCCGTTGCATAGAGATATATTAGTAAATGTTAGTTAATATTTGATAATATTCTTTTTTTTTTCAGTAAAATAATAACACCTCGGAGCTTGCCTAATTTCATAATAATGATAAGAAAAAATATGAATTGTGCTGCTCAGAATGAAATATGGACAACTTCAACTATGAGTTGTAGTTAATTTTAGAGTTAACACTCTTTTTACGAGAGTTGGAGCTACACTTTATGAATAATACGGTAGACTTGAATAAATTTTGATCAAAATTGAAGTGATGTAACAAAAATAATTCAAGAGTTGCAGTTGAAGATTGATTGAAACAGTGTTCTCTAACTGAATCAGGTTCAGATTTTAGATCATACCCGGCAAATATTTGAGATCTCGGTGTTTCAAATGTTGTAACTTTTTCAAACTGCTCATTCATATCAAAGGATAGACATTAAAATTGGTTCGATTATAATCGACTCAGTTATTGTACTTGAGAACCAGTCACAGAAGTGGAAATTGATATTATTTTACTAAAAGGATTTCTTGTCAATGAAAATTCATCTACAGATGATGAGAAACCATATGGCGAAGTAATTGAATACATGAAGAAGAAAATGAGCTATACAAAAAGTGAACATATTTTGTCTTAATGGAAAAAGTATCTATGTGTATATTCAAAATTATGACAGTTGACATTAACATTGAGACCCATTCCACCGTTATCAGCAACAAGTAAACGTATACTTAGCGAAACTGATCGGATCTTAGAAGCAGAAAGACACCAAGTGAATCCTGAATCACTTGTCGTTTTTGTGGAATTTGAGATGATCTCTTTTTTTTGCTGTTGTTTATCGAAGAAACTAAATAGTTTACTTTTTCATATAAAATAAAAGTTTTGAAAACTGTACTGTGAAAGTATTTGTTAAATTTCGGTTAGCTTCGGTCTTGAGGGTGTGAATGCGAAAAATCATACCCGTACAAGACATTAGATTTGGGTTAGAGATTATCATTCAACTCTTAAGGATGAGATCCGGTTATGCATAACTTTGTGCAGTTAGAGTTGCAATGAGGTTTCGAAAAAGCTTATAGTTAAAGTTGAAACCAAGTCGGAGTGAAGTTGGACCGTCACATAATTAAAGTTGCTCATCTCATCTTGGGATCGATTTGATTGTTTCGTAGTCTAGTATTTAGTTGGTGAGTTTATGAAATCATTTATATTCGCTTACATTTGAAACACAGCTAGGTAATGTACTTACTCAAATGAATTATTATTTGATAGTGCTATTTGAATCTAATAACATAAGATTTTTTTTTTTTAAACTAGAACCTATTCTATTTGCCGTAGTTTACAATCATTATACTATTAAAAAATGGTTTTAAAAAAATTTGATTTTGGAAAAACATTTTTTCTTATCACCTTTAATAATTTTCATTTTAATAGTTTTTCAGATGTGAGAGTAGCCTATACTTTTTCTAATTATTATTCATATGGTAGGATTATTATTATATTTCTATAGTATCATTCTAAAAGAATTTATATAGAAATTAAATTGGTCATTGAATATTTGATTACTTTTTCTTTGAATTTATAATTGAAAAAAAAAGATTTAGCGAAGCTCAAAGATAGAAGCGTAGGCAAAATTGTGACCTTACACCTTAATTTATATTCCTGTCATGTTACTCATCATCATTTGTAGTCAAGACACTTAACCTAAGGCTACATATCATTAGCATTTCGATTTATTTTTATCATTTCTCATCTGATGTTGAATGCAGACTCGTACGTTAATTATAAATAAAACGATATTTTATGAGTTCTCATTACATGATGGACATTTCATCTTAAATCAAAAGAAAGAGTCTGTTAAATAAGACAATTTAATGATAGAAATATATGGCTAGTGTAAAATTTCAGCAAGACTAAAATTCACTATAACGTTACAAGTAACTCAAAAAAAGTATTACACATCATTGAAAAAAGAGAGAAAAATTTAAAAAAATAAGTTCATGAAACAAAATTTATATTCATCATTGAGCAGTTTTTCTGATTGGCATTGTAGTAATTGCATTTCTACCTGGTTCACGTAACATTGTTGTGTCGACATGTTCATTACCGTTGTTCTCGTGTGGAACACCTTTCCCTGTTAATTTTACCCAACACGTAAACATCAATTGACGCACATCTCGTCGAAAACCATATACAGATATATAAAGAAAGAATGCATTCAATGCATTTCTTGTATACATTAATGTATTCGTTGCAAGAAATACTGTATCTGTATAGTCATGACCAATAAGCTGACTCTCGAAAACTGAAAAACAAAGACGATTAGGTAAAGTACAAACAGCATAAGTCAAACACATGAGTAAAAGCATTATTGAAATACGACGATTGCGTTGAGCACTAATTGATAATTGATTATTTGTAAATGTTTGTTTAACAATCAACTTTTTCACTATGAGCAATGTACAAACAATAATAACAATAAATGGCACAATATACATGACTACAAGATGAATCTAATAAAAAGAAACTAAATATCAATCTTGTATATGTTAATTGAGTACTTACCCATACGTATTGAAAACTAAAGAAATTATTGAGCTGTGGATTCAATGAGTAATAGCATGCTATAAGTGTTTCTTGTATACCAGTACTATTATTATAGATAGAATATTCAAAACCTAATCCAAATAAAAATCCATTCAATGCAAATAAAATCACTAGAATAATAGTACAGATTATTAATGCTATACGTGGTTGAGCTATTTTTCTTTTATACCATGTACTACGTAATAAACAAGCACGATCAAGTTCCACAAAAGTAAGAAACATAGCTGATGTATGTAAAGTGTAAAAAGCAAAAAATTGACCCAATTGACAAAGAAACACTGATCGTCCCCATATTTCTCGTCTACCTGCTGTAATTGTATAAACAGCATGTTTTAAATTCCATTGATAAAGTGATATCGTATCCATAAGACATAAAAATATCAAATAGATATTGGTTGATGTTCCACGATTTTGTCGATTAAGTAAAATGATCATGGATATAACATTACCGAAAGTCCCAATTATAATAAGAATCAAAGGTATAATAGCACTTATGATTAATTCAGCTGTTTCGTAGGGAAGTGGGTCTTCTCTTCGATACCATGAAGCCATTCGACGTTTACTGATATATGAAATATGTGATGTATATGACAGACAGTTTCTTTGACTGACTGATGTCCCTATATATCCGATTTTTTTTTAGTTTCTTCAGTCTGTTTTTTTTTTACTAACATTTTTGTTAAATATGTCATCCAATCCTATCTCTTCTATTTCAACAGACAAAAAAAAAGAAGAAAATCCTTATTTCTTTTTATTTTAAGTAACAGTTATATTATATTTATTTTCTATGGTTTTTTGAATGTTGTTTTCTCAGTGCGAGGATTGGATTTCAATTCGTTTGACATACTTCAAAAATATTAAAAACTTCAAGCAATTATAATTTATAAGGTCATCTTGAGTTAAACTCAAACAAAGTAAAAGTCACAATATGATGCCTATTTCTTTGATGTTATCATTATTGTTTCTGGTAATAGATATTTTCTTTAAAAAGATTCAAGGATCTTTAAAAATATTCTGTTTTCATTTTTATATCATTTCTTTTTACTAAAATAATTGACAAAGTAATGTTTTTTTCTTTAATTTGTTTTATTAAATGAGGAAAAGCAAAATTAAGATTGATATCCGGTTAAATATCACGGCTTTTTAAGTAAAACGGATGCATTCATATATGAAAAATATTTGTTCATGATTAAAGTATGATTAAAGTTAAATATATTGTCTTTTATAGTAAATGTATATGCAAGGTCAACTATAAATGATTACTTAATAAAAATTTGAAATGTCATACTTTGATGCAATCAAACAAGGTCAAATTGTTGTTGTTGAAAGAAGAATATCTGACTATTTTTTCTTATACAGATAATCTACGTAAATATTATTTTAAGATATCATTATTAACTTTTACTAAAGAAATAAAATCTGAAAAATTGATTTTTACAATGAAGTTAGTGAATTAATTATACATTTGAACTGTTAAATATGAATTCAAACTTTAAAAACAATTGATAGTTCTAAAATTTGTCTTTATATACATCAATATGATAGTCATTAATAAAATTTATTTTGATTTTTTCTCACTATTGTCTTAGATGACAACTGAGTATTATCTATGGGTGGCTTCGCACCTTTTTTTTTTTTTCTTGACGACAGATTTTATATCTTTAGGGAAGACAATTATGGGATATCAAAGCAATACTTATTTATGTTATTAGTCTATAAAAGAGAAAATTTATTAGTTCGAATAGTTTTCTGATAGCTCATGCTATATGTACTTAACTTATGTTAAGCTCAAGAGAATAGACCAAGGACTTTAGTTTTCAGTTATTTTGGGCATCGAGAAACTCGGACGAGATAATTTACATACAGGATAGTTCATAAGTTATGAAACTCGACAAAATTAACTTATATACAAACATGGAACAATCTCTAACTAAATTTATCTACATGAAAATTGAATCTGCCATTGATGTTTTAAGTAACATTATATTGGATGAAGTCTTCTCTTCTAATTATAGAAAGATAAAAATAAGAATGTGATGATTAGTTTTTTTTTCAAAATTCACCAGCAACATTTCTTTTTAGAACTTAAAAAGATAGCAGTAAATATATCTGATATTAAATAAAAACACAGCAGGAACTGATAAGTAGTTGTTGCAATCATTTACTTCAGATCTATTATAAACCATTAGTCACATCATCATGCAAACTAAATGCTGAACAAATGATTCACAGTGAAATAAAATACATGAGCATACTATTTTCAAAATCAAAACACGAAATAAAGGTTGCGTTGCAAACTGCTGATGAATTATTAATTGCTCAAGTATTATCTGAAAAGAGACGTTGAACAAGCCTTTTCATAGATTCATATTTTAATAGTAATTTTTTTCTACGTATAAAATGGACATTTATGAAGTGCTTATTTATATAGTAAACAAGCAGTCTTATAATATGCGGGTGTACTACGAAGACCGATGACGGAAAATTTGAAAACATTTGATAAACTAAAAGAAAAAGTAGTGGATAAAAAATGCATCGTAGTGAAACGGGATATTTTGCGTTATGATATTGTTATCTGTGTGTATCTAATAGTATTTTTCTTCTTAATAAATTTTTTGTTGACTCGATTTTGAAAAAATAAAATATTATGTTATTTGAAATGTTGTCATGAGTACTCAAATCTTATATAGCCATATTTAGTTAGAGATCATTTCCTGTTGGCATTCAAGAAAATTTTGTTGAGTTTAATGATTTATGAAATACGCTACATGTTCATGAACAGTATTCGATACTGGATTGTGTCAATCAAGAATTAAGAGCGGATCCTAGAACGTAGAATCCTGGAATATTTTAGGAATGCAATATTAACAGTATGCTATCGGCGCACCACTGTAATTATGTAACTAATTATATTTATTCTGTCAAATTTATTCGTAGCTTTCTATCCAACTTTTCATTTGTCTTGGTAATTTTCGCACAGACAATCAAATCTTTTTTAGGCTCGTCAAGAGATTTTGACTTCCGAAATCCAATTGACTGAACACAACTTACGAAAACATCTGATGAGTTCAAAAGAAAACCATGAAAAAATTCAATTGCTTGAAAAAATATCATGGGAAAATATAATTATCAGTATAATTAGTTCGATGCGCTCGTTTCATACTATTGTATGTTTAATCTGCCCTACAATCCTATGGTCCAAGATCCGCTTTTCTTTCTTAATTTGTATTCTGCGCTGCTGATTAACCAGGTTGATAATTCTGCACTCCGGAAACAAGCAGAATAACCGATGAAAATGTTGCGGGAAAAACATCGCATCCGGTTACCAACGCTGGGACCCTATGAAACTAGAAGGCAATATTGCCGACAGAAAAGTATCCGAGTTTTTCAATTATTTCGGGTCGCTTCTTATCGACAAGAACAAAAATATGGCCGACAGTTATTGAAAATATCCGCAGACTTTTCGATTTGTAATATTGCCGCCAAGCTGAGATATGTTGAGATTTCTAAAAAAAGAATACGTCAATTATTGCAATTTCTGACATATTCGTTTGTTCGAGAATCAGACAAAAATTCAAAATAATCGAGTTTGAAAACCTTGGAAAATTCAAAAACTTCAGTCATTTCAGTGATTACAAAAGATTTGTAAATCACATATACTTCAAAGCTGCCTAAAAATTTAAAATAGAATTCTATTTATACATGACATATATATTATTGTGTAAAATAATACTTACATTTGAATGTCCGATTTTTTTTTTCTTTTTAAGATTTTTCTGTTTAATTCGTTTTGTTCTATGATATATAATCTGATCCATTGAATAATAGGCTTCAGGCTTTATCTCACTATTCGATTAATATCTGTAATTATGTGATAATGAGAGTGCGAAAAAGTTATTTGTAATTTTGGAAATCGTACTAATCAAATTGTAATTTTTACGATATCACATGAACATACCTATTATTTTCTTAATAGTTTAGAAACTCACTCTTTTCTCATAATAACCATCTGTAAAGTATAATTAATTCATATGATATTTAAAACTTAAATACATTTCAAATATCGTCAGTGATTTTCTACGCTTTGTCTGCTTGTCATTATCGTATATTAGCTTTGTTCTATGTCTTCGTCAACATTTATAATTTATGATAATACTGTAGGGTAATATAATTTTATAAATTGGAATTCGTACACTTTTTTGCATACGGTCATCATAAATTTTAGAGGCATCGTTTTTTACTTTAGCTTAAATATTTATTACAAAATAAAGATTAATAGCTAGAAAATCACAAACTACAACAGCAAAATATCGATTTTAGTCTATAGCATTAAATAATCCACAGATATATACTAATAGATGTAATTTTGACTCAAATATAAATGTGCGATATTAAATGAATAAATTATGCATTCAAGTATATAAGCCTGCAAATGATATAGAAGTAAGTTTTTAAAGGAAGAAAAATTGAATAATAACATCTACATTTACAATTGACGTCTTTAAAGCTCATGATGACTGTTCCCGAAAAAAAGGTCAAAATTTTGATTCATAGCATTATATTACACTATTATTATTATTATTATTAATTGCTTATTGCTATTATTCAAGTCCTCTCTGTTTAAAAAGTCTACAATTATCTTTTTTGATGTAAAATTAAGACAAACATTCGTTTGATTATAATTGAGAAGTAAAATTTTTAGTTTGAATTGAGATAAATTAAAGAAAATTTCTAATTAATTATATAGATGACTTTGGGGAAAAGTACTAAAAGTTCCCAAAGCATTTATGCTATTAGATAATTCGTAGATTTTTAAAGTACATGTTGACCGAAACTGAAATAAATATATTTATATTACAAAATAGTAACTACATAATATTATTTAATGCGAAGAATTGATGAATATAAATTCTGATTACATCCTGAAAGTAATATCAATTGATGAGTAAAGCTTCTGATTATTTCGTGACATTTATGTAAGTTCATTAAAAAGAATTTTGAATGCCTTCTGAAAGTAACTATAATACGCTATTCACCTTAAATGAATACTACCCAAGCTGACAATAGTTTCAGAAAACACATATATCAACGCTCAAAAACGTGATGTTTTAAGCATGTAAATGCCTGTGAGGGAAAATGGTCATGAAAATCACTAAAAGATATTAATCGTGTGTATCCACATATTTTGTATTTCGATTATTTACACTCGTTTACATACATATTCGGGATCGTCTTTTTTACTGACCATCGGGAATCACGATCGACATTTAAAAATGCCCAATTTTTTTCTTCTTCTTTCATACGCTTTTTCGGAAGTTTCTGGTTACCAGGTTAGTATTCGAATAACTGATAATACATGATAGCTTTAAAGAAATTCTTTATGTGAACTAACCGAGAAGTATAAGACCAATTATGTTTTGAATTGAAATAATTAATTATATAATCACTCAACAATTATATGAATTTTGAACTCTAATACGGGTAACGATTTTCTCAATCATCACCAAAAATACAAATATTGAAAGTAACATTTATTTTCTTATGATATTTCAGTCCATGCCAGTCACGACTGTCATTACAGATAATGTGTTGAATCGAAGTTCACATATCTTTCTCAATTTATGACACGCTGTGAGGGAAGATTTTGATGCATTTTTCTGCAGGCGACCTTCAAAATCATTGAAATCTGGATACTTAATGATTGTTTTATGAATAACACGAAAAATCCGAAGTTATTTGTGTAGACTATATGTTTAAAGATCGAGTCGTTTGATTGAATTGACCGATTTTTGTGGAACTATATAGTAGTAAGTTGTACTTAGAAAACGTTTTTCAGCTCAAAATATTGTACCCATGATCTTTTAGTGTATTTCATACAAGAAGCAAAAATCAGTACTTCAGGCAATTGTCAAAATTCATATATGATGATTGGGACATGATATCAAGTTACAATGTTTAGGCATAGTTATATTAGTAAAGAAGCATGCCGGGTAACAGTTTCAGTTTTCTATCACTTTATATCCATACAGGAGACCCCTCTCAAAAGTGAATTTTTTATGAAAATCATGATTTTCAGACAAAGTTTTCTCCTAAAAAATAAAATAGTTTGGGTGCTGATATTCAAAAGCTAGAAGTCTTCTCTGAAGTTTACAATCTCATCTAAGAGTCAGTCTAAGATCTTTAAGAATATGTGAGAACACAGATCGTCTTTCGAGTCAAATTCGGAAATATGACTAGAAGGTAATCTTTACTTCGACATTCTGAAGAATAATGTCAATCTAAATTTAGTATCCTAAGTAGAAGAATTTCTATGAAGTATTGCTTTCAAATTGTCGCTCATCCATACGTCAAATAAGATATTTCGAAAACTGTAGAATCATTATGATATGGGCAGAATGAATTTGTATGCTGACTCTATATGTCAAAAGATGCAGCCAAAATTTAATTGTTCATTTAGGAATGGTTATCAAGCACAAATGCAATAATCGTGCGCTCATACCGAGCAAACAATCAGCCACTAATGTAATAGTTTGAGATTCTGAAATCTTGATTTCCAACAGACCGAAAAACATGAAACTCATCATTACTGGTTGAAATCTTGTTTATCTGAAAGACCGTTCTTAAATGCCTAGCATCCGTGAGCTCCAACTACCTACGATGTGTCTAAGTAGAACTATAATGGATCATAAATTTACTTGGAGTTTCTATGTAACTATTATACCAGTATTTGACGCGGCCCATCTCATTTGATCTCAACATATTTCTATTGCAGGAAAATAACAAGATGTGAACTTTCGACGGTGCTCTTTCATCTGCACGACGTGTTAGCTTATAGGCATAAGGTTCAATTTGCTCAGCCTACAGGAAATTGAAGTTTTGGGCTCGAAATCATCAACACAATAAATCTTGTGATAACCGAAACTTGTGGCAATTCCATATCTTCATTCCATACAAAAATTTCCTACAAAAAATGACTTCTAAGATCATGTGTCGATGTAAAAGACAAGGTTCTCTATCTCCTTTGGCTGCAAAACCACTTATTCGAGATTTTAAAATATCTATTGTGACTTATAAATGGGAAATGATTCGAGACAAGTTTTACAACTATCATTCATCCTTTAGAGTTTAGAAACTTCAGATTCGTATTGTTCATTAGAATTTCAGACTTAAAATTATCTTCTAATGACATTCCTCATTTTGACTCTAAAGACAATCTTTGTTCTCACATGTTCTTAGAGATTCTAGGCTCATTTTTATATGAAATTCTAGACTTCAAAGAGGGCTTCAAACTTCGAAATACCAACACCCAAACTTCTGTATTTCTTAGAAGAAAATCTCGTTTGAAAATCGAACATATCTCTTTATTGGTACAAGTAGTAGCTAGCCTTTTTAGTTTGACATTGTGCTTCAATCGTGTGATATGGACTTTTAAAACTGTCTAAAAATCCGTTTTTTGCTTCTCTTATGAAATTCATAAAATGTCACAGATACAACATTTTTGAGCTGAACATTTTCTTCTGAGTATCACTCACCAATATATAGATTCTTAAAACAATTTGATCTAGTTTTGAAATATAGAGGTGACTAAAATAGTTCTTTCGATGTTCAAGTTTTTAGTTTGTATTCCTTCTATCATTTGAAATTAATCAACTCAATCACATCATCAGATCAAGAACCATGGTAATAAAGTTTTCAACTAATATTTTTCGATTTTGTATAAACTAAGATACTATAAAATAGATATTGAAAATGTTTATTCTTTATCTCTATTTCAAATTGGAAACTAATTAGTTTCAACTTCCAATCTCAACAAGTGAAACTGTTCATCTTTCGAATTATTTTCAAATAACCAAATTTATTTATATAAAAACAATAATACATATTTTATTTTAAAAACTTACAACATACATGTAAAATATAATTACGATCTCAACTTTATAAAGCATATAATGGATGAATAAAACAAAACAAAAATTTATAATTCTGTATTATACATGAATAATAAAAAGAAACTTTTAGTTTGTTATGACACGCAATTTAGGAATTGCACGTTTAGTTGGCCCTGGATTTTTCGATATTGTAACCATTTGGTTTTCAGTCCATGTATTATATGGAACCACTTGAATAGGTCGTTTTCTAAAGCATAATAATAATAAATTGCGTACATCTCGTCGAAAACCATATACTGATATATAAAGAAAAAATGCATTCGATGCATTTCTTGTATACATTAATGTATTCGTTGCAAGAAATACTGTATCTGTATAGTCATGACCAATAAGCTGACTCTCGAAAACTGAAAAACAAAGACGATTAGGTAAAGTACAAACAGCATAAGTCAAACACATGAGTAAAAGCATTATTGAAATACGACGATTGCGTTGAGCACTAATTGATAATTGATTATTTGTAAATGTTTGTTTAACAATCAACTTTTTCACTATGAGCAATGTACAAACAATAATAACAATAAATGGCACAATATACATGACTACAAGATGAATCTAATAAAAAGAAACTAAATATCAATCTTGTATATGTTAATTGAGTACTTACCCATACGTATTGAAAACTAAAGAAATTATTGAGCTGTGGATTCAATGAGTAATAGCATTCTATAAGTGTTTCTTGTATACCAGTACTATTATTATAGATAGAATATTCAAAACCTAATCCAAATAAAAAACCATTCAATGCAAATAAAACTACTAGAATAATAGTACAGATTATTAATGCTATACGTGGTTGAGCTATTTTTCTTTTATACCATGTACTACGTAATAAACAAGCACGATCAAGTTCCACGAAAGTAAGAAACATAGCTGACGTATGTAAAGTGTAAAAAGCAAAAAATTGACCCAATTGACAAAGAAACACTGATCGTCCCCATATTTCTCGTCTACCTGCTGTAATTGTATGAACAGCATGTTTTAAATTCCATTGATAAAGTGATATCGTATCCATAAGACATAGAAATATTAAATAAATATTAGTAGATATTTGATAATTTTCTTTGTTAAATAAAATAAAAATCGATATAAGATTGCCGATAGTTCCAATTATAATAAGAATTATAGGAATAATAGCACTTATGATTAATTCAGCTGTTTCGTAAGGAATTGTGTCGTTTTTTCGAATCCAACTAGCCATTTGATATGTTTACCTTTGTTTGTTAACTTCTTTGGTATTATACAGCACTTATTGAAATGAACGTCTGATACTCTTACTTGTTTCACTGCTTTGACTTCATCTATTTTTTTTCTGTAGGTAGATATATATATTTCTATTTGGTTTAATATTTTCTACGTTTTGACAATGTAGACATGAAGAAGACAAACAAAAGACTTATCTGATTCTTGTATTAAGATTCTGCATACGCTATCCTTGGTCAGGAAGATTATTCTTGTATTTATTTAATATTCACAAGAGAAAATATGTCTTTGATAAGATTTTACTCTTCACTGACTTCAAAGGCATTATGAACGAGATATCAAAAATTAAAATACAACAATAATAATTTAGTTTGTGTCTTGTTACAAATTAATTTTCTTTATATTTAATAATTATTTTCTGTGAAAAGAGTCCAAGATTTAACGAAGCATTCTTTTTCCATTTTCTATCATTTCTTGTCATTAATATAATTAACAAGGTCATCTATTGTTTTTTCGATTTGTTTACTAAATGAGAAAAACAGATCAATGTAACATAGTGTCCATCGAAATATCACAATTGTCAAGTACAACGAACACACTTATATATAATGAGCTTTCATTGTGATTCAAATCTTGTTAGACTGGGATTTATTATCTTTTATACGTGTTATTATAGTGTTAGACAGATTATCATCTATCCACGTGATGAGAAACTGCGTAATTTAAGTTTTCTTTTGATTAAATCCGTCTGTTTTCTTTTATTGCTTCACTGTAGATTAATTATTCTTTGAAACCAATCAGATCATCATACTTCAAAAATTTCACCGTTTGATTTCCGACGTTTTTTTTTTGTGACAACGAAAATTTTTATGAAAAATGTTTAAATATGATTTTTATTTTTACAGCTCTGTGTCAAGAAAGCATCAATAGATCTTTTTTGTATGATAATCTTTATAAAGCAATCGACAATGTATAGAAATATATTGTAGGTCGGACACATATTATGTATCGTGTCGGGCATTGTCCCGGGTTGAAGCTAATCCATTGGATCCTGTCAGATTGTCTTAGTACCGATAGAATTCTATCGATTTTGGTCAGATTCTGACAAAATCCAAAGAAATTGAGACTAAAATCCTTCTCCCTGAATTGTTTGACTTGGGATTGGATATACAAACTCTGCATTGTCGTTGAGATTGTTTGGATTGCTCAGTCAAATATCTTCCTCTTGAAGTAGCTATTGCGAAAACAATAGATAGCTTTTCCAAATAATTCAAGAGCAATTGAGAACTTTTTGAAAAAGAGAAATTTTGCGAATTGTTTGTTGGAAAATAGTTGATATAGAAGTTGTCTTTATTTTGAGAGTTTTCGTGTCGCATGCCCACTATATTTATTTCTTAGTGTGTAATCATATTAGTAAAGTAAAAACGGTTCACAATAAAGTATGATTTGTGGTATATTATACTAGTGAAACATTGAAGTTATTTTCAAACATTTTTAGTCAATTTTACTGCCGATATAGCAGATATTTTTACCGTTTGTTTTTTTCTATTTGCTAAAATCAGAATTATTTGTATTTTTGTTTTCCACAATATTGTTTTTTCAATATTTCATGCACATCCTACTGTTGAAATTCAAAAGTCAGATAATTGATATAAAATATTTTGATCGTAATTCTTGTATACATTCATACAAAACTAATAAGAAACACTTTATCTTTACCTGCAAAGCTAAACATATGAATAGCAACATCAATAACATACAGTGATGAAGTTTAACACCGAATATAAATTATAGATTGATAAATATCTGTCGAGCAATGGATTTCTTTACTCTCAGTTCAATAGATAGAAACATGAAAGTGAATGAAACACATCACATCAAGAGAAATTAAATCTACAAGAACAAACTTCATTTTTTTTTCTTTCTGATTATCTTTCTCTTTTCTTAAAAATAATAAAATTAGTTTATAAAAAAATTAAAAAACAAAAAAAAAACAAATTCTATTAATATTTATTATATTTATCGTTATTGTCTTCTTTATTATACATTAACAAAATATATAATTATCCTAAAATTAAAAATTTGTGTTGACTTGTCAAAATAAAAAGAATTATCTCAAGAATTAACGAAAAGCATACAACTTCAATAGTGAAAATCATGACAACTGCCTTGAACATTCACTGTTCAACCACATGCTTTTGTCATGAATAGATTTGTCAAGTTGCAAGAACTTTTTACTTTTCCAACATAAAACTTGATAAAGTAAAGACATCGATGATAAGCATTTACACCGATTATTCAACAACTTGTCTTCTATATATGAACATTTGCAGTGTGGAATTTTAGCACAACGAAACTCTGAGAATTCAATTAAATCCTGTTTCATCTCATTTCAATCTTTCATCGTTCAGCGCCGAGAAAAATAGTTTGTGACTTGTATCAGACTCTGGTCTTATAAGGATTGTATTCAGTTGATGAAGTCATGAAGTCATATAATATATTGTGTTTCGAGTAAATATTTCCAGTTCAGCCAATATGGTAAGATCTTATAAGATCAAACAGAGATCGTAAAAAAAATCATTGTCTCTGATATCTTACGCCAAGCTGTTTAATTCTTTGACGACGGTTTTTTTTGGTAAATGAAAACAAAGAATTTTTTTCAAAAAATTCTTAGATAAGTTTTATTTTCATACACAGACGTCTAAAAACGTTTCAGAGTATAATATTTTTCACAACGACATTTAGCACCAAACCGAACGTCGCAAATGTCATACAAGATATCACAACGTCAAGGGCTCTCAAAATAAGACTCCATGAGACCAAAATTTTTCCTCCAGATCTAATGATATGGATTCTGGGTTGATTCTTAAATGCAACTAAGACTTGCCGTTACAATTTAACAGAGTTCAATGTTTGAAAATATTGTTTCTGTACTTCTGATGGAATTTCACTCAAATAACTCGGAAATTCAGGATGTCTCTACTGAAAAATATTCATTTCTTTTTTCAAAAAGTAAGTCAAACATGAAAATTCCGACTCTATTAAGTTATAGATCGCAATTTTACCTCTAAGTTAAAATATTTCAGTACTTCATAGCATATAAAATGTCTGAGGAATATTCGATACAAGAACAAGAAAAAAAAGAAATCGAATTAGAAAAATTCAGCAAATCATAATAGACATTGAGGATTGCGTCAAAATGGAAGTGAGCATACATTCAACAGATGTTCAATTTTACTAATAAATTTTTAGAGACTTCCAATAATGAATAATATAATTAAGGAAATAAATAAAATAATTTTAAAAAAAGACTATCGTACGGATAATGAATTAATTACGATTTATAAAAAATGCAATTAAAAAAAAATTTCAACTTTGTCAATATCTGCTTTTCTGAAAAAAAACAAAAGAATCTTATTCAATAGATCTATTAATTTACTCAAAATTAGTCTTTTTAAAATCTCATCATCCAATGCCATCTGTATATGTTTTTGTTTATATAAGCAATTCTGTGAATGACATTGGCATGGAAACAATTAAAAAAATGGTTATTAAACGTTCGATGGTCGAAAATTTTTTGTTCTGTTGCTACATTTGACGAGTTAAAATAGGTGAGTGCGATTTAAACATCATATACATAATTAATGACCGCCTTTGCTCGTCCCTCATTACTCGACAATCGTTATGCAGTTATTGCCGAGACTAGTACATACACATATGATGATGATGATCTTGTTAATTATGCTGAATTTTTACGGTAAAGTTTTTCTTTTTTTTTTTAAATTTTTCATTACGAAAAAAAGAACTATCATTTTTATTATCTTTAGAAAACATGGTCGTTATATGACAAAAGGAGGTTATGTTGATTCATCTCGACGTATTCGTACCCTTCATCGTCAACAAGATGATTTTCAAATACCAAAATATCAAACATCACCATCACGAAGTGGTTTACTTGCTTCTATTAATAAATCATCATTATCAACACCAACTATTGGAACAACATCAAGAAAATTAAAAACATCCGATGAAAATGAATTAGCATCTTCTCTAGCTTTATCAACAAATCTTGAAAATAAAAAAAAGGAATATGAAAAACAAATGAAACTTATTGAAGTTCGTTTCACTTATTTAAACAAAAAATTAATCTATGATTGTTCAAATTTAAGGAACAAATGATTAAAGCAAAACAAAGTGAACGAGAAGCAAAGCGTTTAGAAGGTGATATTAAAAAAGAACAACGACAATTACATCATTCACTTCGAGATCTTGATGTTGGTAAGTATGTAATAAATAATATTTCAATCTATTTTGTGTTTTTGTTTTAATTAATTAAATATAGATGCAACAAGAAAACGTTATAATGCTGAAAAACATTTATCAAAAAATCTCGAAGAAAAAGATAAAATTGAAAGAGAATTCGTTAAAAAACGAGAAAAGGTAAATTTCTACCTATTATTATTAATCTAAAATAAACATTGCATTATTACCACGAGAAAAAGTTTTCAAGGTCTTTTTGTCAAATTCTTGTTTTTATTTGTTCATTGTCTATATAATCTTTTAAACAGATAATTATCTTCAAATAAAAGTTTTTATTATAAATTACATCGAAATATCATTACAGTATACAAAAGCATGTTCTTCAAAAACATTGGCACGAATAACATATTTAATTCGATCAAGTCAAACGTGTCGATCTTTTGCAAATAGTTATTGTAGTAGGGTAAAAAGAAATCCCTGTACCTATCCTATAAATAATAATCAAATCTTTATACATACGTTGATTTAATTTTTTTTTTAAATATTTATCATAGAATTTTCTAGAAATTAAATGAAAAATTTGTAAACTATTTTTCTCTTTTAACCAGCAAACAAAACAACGAACTGATCGTTTAATTGATTCATTACAAACAAACAAAGATAAAGATCGTCGTAATTTACTTCTCTGTAATGATCTATCTCATCAATATCAAACAAAAACACATGAACTTCAAATAAAACATCAACAATTAGATCGAATTCATACAGATTTTGAACAAAAAGTTCAACAAAAAGAGGTTTGATCTTATAAGAAACAATTTTCTATTTTATTCATATTTTTTTCTTTTTTATTTAGTTGGAAGAAAGTCGACTTAAAAAAGAATTAGCTGATATAGCTACGGCACTTAATTTAGAAGCTCAAAAAGTAAAAACTGATATGAAAGATTTTCTAAAGTATTATCTATATTCGATAGTATAAATTCAATTGAAATATTATTCATTTTATAGCATTGCTGATTATGATCGAGGTCAAACAATGAAACAGGATCTTGAACAAGAACAAAAATTTAAGTAAATATAAACAATGAATGATTTTATTGTCAAACAGAAACTATATTCTGATGAAATTCATTTTGTTTCTGTCATTAAATTTTTCTTATCTACTTTCAAATTCTCATGTAATCGATGTCACAGCTTGTTTAGAGAAAAACAAACGAAATCAGACATCTTTATTATGAAACAATTATCTTCTTTCTTTATGAATTGAAATCTGTTAAGGTTTCATATTGTTGACATTGAGCATTCATTTTACTATACTAAACTTAAAATGTTTTTTTTTTACTCAAAATACCCCTTAAGAATCTCATGCTATTATTATTTTAATGTAGTGTTACTATCGTACAATGAAGAAAGAACAATGCGTAAAGAATACAAAGAGGATTTATCGAAAAGTAATTGAACAAAATATACATTCACTTTTCAATCTCTTAAAGGAGACTGTAGAAATTTGAGATAATTGAGTTTCAATCAAAATTATGTATGGTTTCAGAATATGACTTTAAGATTTTTCTAGAACTTCTGGTTTTAAGAGCTATGGAGCGACCTTTTACAAACACGGAAGTTAAGTTCAAACGAAGAATATTGACTATTAGTCTCCTTTAAAGGCGAAATTATTCTCTACAGAGTGATATAAGAGTCAAGAGTATCTAAATAATCACTCCGAAATGGTCGAGCTCACTTTGTAAGTCTATTGTCCATTAAAACCAACAAATTTTCTTCTACTTTCGATAAGGTTTAGAGCGCTGAAGCTCATCCAAATTTAATTTATCGGCTTTGAAGACATGAAAGGTTTATAATGTTCATTTCTAAATTCTATTCTTTTTGTAGTCAAACAAATGTCTATGGTAAAAACTACGATCATGAAAGACGTCGTCTTTCAGGTGATGTAACACTTCATCGTTCTATGCTTGATCTTAAACAACGTGAAGGTATAATGAAAATATTTCAATATCTTCATGATGTATAATTTTTAGCTCTTCGTCGAATTGGTGATACAAAGAGTCGATTAGAAACAATTTATGCTAAACAACGACAACAAAATGTCAGTACAACTATTACGGAACAAGATCGACGTGCTACTCAATTAATGTCTAAAATGACTGTATGCTTATTTATTTTTTATTACAACAAACAAAAATCAAAGAAGATAATTTTTTTTTTGTCTCATATTTTAGGATATTGATAATCGTCGTTCACAATTAATGAATCAATATATGCGTGATAAGGTTAATAAAAGTGAGGAACGTGAAAGTGAAGGAACAACTAAAGCTAAAATACGTCATATTGAGCTTGAAACTAAGAAACATGAAGATTGCTTACGAGATTTAGAAGTAAATGATTCTATTTAATGTTTTAGTTTATTTTCATTATTATTTTTATAGAATACGATGAATAAAAATGAAGATATTGAATATGAATTACGTAAATCAGTAAAAGAAGCTGAATTTCAACGACGTAAAAAAGAACAAGAAGTACAACGATTAAAAGATGATTTAATACGAAAAAAACGAGAGGATGCTAAAAAAATTCGAAATGCTATTGCACGATCGGAACAAGAAGAAAAAGAATTAGAACAACATTTAACTAAAGAAAAAGCAAAATTATATAAAGTATAATTATAAAATTAATTTTCAAATAAATATTATCTATTCATCGTTTGTTTTTGTTTTTTATTTTAGTTTCAAACACGACGAGAAGATAATTATATACGTTTAACACGACAACGAGAACAAATGCGTGAAAATAAAGCTTTATTAGATATTCATGCACGTGAACATGAACGCCTATTACAGGTTCAAAATCAATCACAATCTTTGCAATCACTTAATACTATCTAAAACGTGACCTTATTGACTTGAATTTGCCGGTGCTTTGTCACTAACTATTTTTTGTGCCTTTTATTTCCTTAAAATATAAGATTATTTTTTTTTTTCGAAATGCATCTACATATTTTTAACATCGTTTATTTCAATCATAAATCTAATTTTAAAAGTTCATCCATCAAAACAAAATTATTAAGATTATAACAATTTTCTACTATGAAAAATACCGAGCAAAAGGCCGAAACAGAGAGAATATTTTGTTCTCCGTCGCACCTTGACCTTTTTTTTTTGCTTCGCTCCCTGATTACGTCCTTATAAGATATTTGTATCTTTTTTGATCATTTTATTTATTTAACAACGTATTGCAAAAAAAAAAATAGGCATACCTAGGAAAAATTTTCATAAAAAGACTGCGTTTAAATGCATTGGCGTTTTTTAGACAAACACACCTTGAAAAAGCTTGCTTAAAACGGATTTTCTTTTCTTGTGTTTAAATACATTTTTTGTGAAAGCGTTTTTTCATCGAAAAAATGAATCTTTGAATTTGTGTTTTTTTGAAGAAAATTACGTTTCAATTTATAAAACATGCAAATGTTCTAGCGAAAATATGAGTGTTAAAAAAGAACGCCTTAAAATACGTTGTTGTTCTTCTAATTGTTTTTTCATTGACAGAAGCATAAAAAAGTAATAGCTTAATATCAATTAATTTGTTTGCTTTGTTTTTCTCCATCTAACGAAGAAATAAAATATTATTAACAGTTGTTCGGTAGAAATTAGACTGTGTGACTTTGACAACTTCACCTATTATCGAAAACTCTCTTTCGACAGTAGTTGAACTGCATGATATTGAATATAAGTAGCATGATAACTAACCAGCGTCCTACGGGAATGAGTTTTTTCTTGTTCCATTTCCCGTAGGAATCGGCAACGGAAACACGGGCACGAGAACGTTATTAAAAATGAACGTTTCGGAAAGTTGTTTTGTTTTATGTAAATATTTTGCAAACTTTGCTTTCTTAAACAAAAATGTCACAATCTATCCGATGTTACATTGTTGAGAAATAGACTTGAATATTCTTTCAAAGATTTTTGCAGCGCTTATTAATTGAAAGAAAAATGATAAATACCGATTAACAAAAATTAGGCAACTTTATTGATTATTCGTTAACCTTTTGAGTAAGCAATTATTGTTATAATAGTTAAAGTTCTTATAATTTCAAATTAACATTTATTTTGCAAAAAAAATATCACGAAATACATGATTCAAAATACTTTTAGAGTGCAATAGTCTTTAAAACGATCCATAAGACACAATTCTACATTACATTCATATGAAGTCTCTCTCTTCTTGACTAGGTTCTCCTCACAGCATTAGCACAAATGTAACATTTTCTTCTTGAATTGATATTGATGCATTGTACGAAGGGAAATGTTGTGCTGTGAGTCGGAGTGGACTTTGAAAAGGTGTTCGACTTTTGTTCTTAGTAACCTTTAATGTTAGAAAATGCATTTTGTATGATTTATCTAAATACGATCAACTGATCAGGATCTTTCCTATTAATGATACTCTTGAATGATTTCGTAACATGAAACATCCTTTCGGGAACGATGATTCTTTCTCAAGAAATGTTGTCAAACTGGTTTGATGTTCTAACTCATTGAATCAGGTGATGATTGCCAGAAACATTAAGGGACAACCAATAATCGTTACTAGGTATGAATAATCTTAGCCATGCAACAATATCCTAAACGCAAATACTCATGCAATTCATATGATTAAATAATCAATACATCATGATGTTTTTTCAAGTTATTCAAGTCCTAAAATACCAGGATGCGAATTTGCATCGTTCATATTCAATTGGTTAAATTTTAATTCAATTATTATTTTCTTCGCGATTAACATCTTCGAAACCACTATATTATTCATATTATCTCATAGTATAGCATTATTATTATTTTTTGCACTTGAATGCTTTCGTGTGTTATCGGTGTTTGGTGATGTGCTAGTCTTTTTTTTCTCTTTTTTATTGTTCAATTCATAGAGAAAATAATTCTCTTAACTTAACTTTGATAAATTTCGATGTATAATTAAATAATCATTGATTTATTTTACTCAAATGTACCTTCAATAATAATTTTATTTTTACTTTAAGGTCTTTCATGCTGCATTAAGTGCGATGTTCACAGAAGCTAGTGTCTAATATGAGAAATTTTCTCAAATACGAAAAATAAATTCGTAATATAGGAATTCTGAAAGAATTACAGGACATTTCGCAAGTATCTTACCATAAATAATTCATATTATCTTGGCTGTTTTACTTGAAAAATGCATCGTCAAATTCTTTATAACATAGTCATAAGATATGTTATTGATTTGGTACGATGGTTTTTATTATAAGACTCTTACTGAAGTACTGTCTGATGATAAAATGTCTGATTATTCTGAGAAGAACAAAAACAACGATAACATTGATTATTTAGGATATATCTCATCATTACTAAATCATAAAACCTCAAATCACTTTTTTTTTTTACTACTTTTTCATAAAAGATTAGTCTGTGAAATGAAACATTTTCAAACATATATATCTTATTTTGTGGAACTCATGTGTTTTTGAAGAAAAAAAAATACCGCAAATATTAGAAATACTAAATTGCCATTAGTTTATTACTATTGTATTGGTAATGTAGCACCTCTAATTAATATAAGTTTCAATCAGCATATCCTCTAAAGTCTGATTGAAACTTATATTTAGTGTATTTTCTTTTCTTCGCAAATA
The DNA here is from genome assembly GCA_905329745.1 of Rotaria sp. Silwood2. Classification (NCBI taxonomy): domain Eukaryota; kingdom Metazoa; phylum Rotifera; class Eurotatoria; order Philodinida; family Philodinidae; genus Rotaria; species Rotaria sp. Silwood2. The sequence continues at coordinate 3,014,203 of CAJNSZ010000003.1, read as the reverse complement.
CACCAGTTCTCCAAAATAAGATATGTTTATAAAACGTTTCATTGTAGAGACTAACAAATTTTTGTATCAGAAAAAAACACATATTTCGAAAACCTTGCTCGAAGCCGAAATAAAAGATCCATAGAGCAGCAGAACCTCTTTCCTTCGCCTTCTAGTATCCTGCCTCTCAAAGTTATCATTTTTATGCATACATTTCATCGTCATGAAAAGAATTCATGCGCGTAAAAATTACATTCATCCTATATTGAATAAAAAATTCGAGTATATAAAACTTTAGTTAAACTCGAGAAAACGCAAGATTTTTTCTTACTTACGTCTGAAATCTGACATTATTTCTTCTAGGTTCTATATTAGTTACTTATAGATAAGAATATATTTTCAGTTTTTGCCAAGCAAAAAAAAAAAAACATTTTTTTCTTAGTATAAGTACGACCTCTTTGTTTATATCGCTTTCTATTGGTTATTATATATCGACAAATGTTACGCATATCAGCATCATCAATTAATTGAGTGAGTTCGCCACCATGAAAACTGCCAAGTTAGACATTTTTCACTGATAAAATCATTCTACCATTTTACTGTCCCATATTCTAAACATAATTATACATCATTATTTTGTTTTTAAGTTTTACTTTAGACATATAAAATGAGTTCATCTTACTTAAGTATAGGCGCATTAACTGCAACTGTTGGCTTATCTATCTATGTTGGTATGTATTCAACTAATCTCTTTTTTTTTTCTTTTAAAACAAAAATACATGATTTATTTTCATCCTCATAGGTTTAACTTATATGTTAACTAATTATGGTTTTCGTTTTGATATTGGTTGGTTTCTTTTATCAATTTCACCTTATCAATGGGCATTAGTTGGTATTGCATTAGCCGTATCACTATCTGTTCTTGGCGCTGCTTTGTAATTAAATTAAATATTTCTTTTTTGTATAAATTAAAGATAATATATCTAATATTTTTTTGTTTTATAGAGGTATTTTTGCAACTGGTGTCAGTATATTAGGTGGTGGTATTAAAGCACCACGTATTCGAACAAAAAATCTTATTTCAATAATTATGTGTGAAGCTGTTGCTATCTATGGACTTATTATGGCTATTGTTATATCCGGTTCGATTTCTGTAAATAAAAATCAAAGAATATATATTTATTTTTGTCTAATGGACTATTTAATAATTATATTTGTAGAGTTTTTCGACAAATCAAGTAGATGAATTAGCTCTTAAATATCGTGCTGGTTATAAATTATTTGGCGCTGGTTTAAGTGTTGGTTTATGCAATTTATTTTGTGGTGTATGTGTTGGTCTTGTTGGATCAGGTGCAGCATTAGCTGATGCACAAAATTCATCATTATTTGTTCGAATTCTTATTATTGAAATATTTGCTAGTGCAATAGGTTTATTCGGTCTTATTGTTTCTATACTTCAGGTAGACATTATTTTTATTATATAAAAATTCAAAATAATTTTCATAATCGTTTATTATTCTAGTCTAATGGATCAAATATGTCTGATTGATAATTGACAAAAGAAAACTACACCTACAATAAACATTTTATGTCCTCATGCTTAACGATCATTTTATGTTCTCATACTTAACGATCATTTTATTTATTTCCATTATATATATATATATATTTTTTTCTCGTAATACTGTCGTTCCATATATATGTATAGTTATTTATTTTATTGCAACAGAAAACAAAAAAGAAAAGAAACGTGCATTTTATATGTGTATTTGTCGTTCGTTATTATGGTATTCCTGTGTTTAAATAAAAGAACGAAAAACTAACATAGCTTCTATTTCAAAGTTTTTTATTTTTTGTAGCCAACAAATAGAAAATATTGTCGATGTTAATAATAATAATAATAACAATAGCAGCAACAAAGAGAGGTCTAAGTACTTTTTTTTTTTGAATTTTGTAAAAAGAGAAAAGAAAACAAAATAAAGAAGATGAGAATAAAAACAAAGAAAAGACACACGACCACTGTACACAAACACAATTAATTAAAATGAAATCGAAATGTAAAGCCTTGTCCATTACCAGCACCGAATGGATTAAAACCATGAAATGGATTATGTTGTTGAGCTTGCTCTTCGGCATCCAATGGATCATCACCAGCATCAAATTTAGCACGTTTTTCTATATAAATACATAAGTTCAATTATTCTAAAAAGACAAAAATTGAAATACAAACCTTGATCAGTTAAAACTTCTTTAGCTGCAGCTATATCAATAAACATTTTTTCTGCTTTTTTCTTATCTTCACCTTCATATTTATCTGGATGCCATTTAATAGCAAGTTTTCTAAAAGCTTTTAAAATTTCAGCTTTATTTGCTGTTCTTCTTACATTTAATATTTTATAATAATCACGTTTTTTCGATTGTTTTATTAATTTTTGTACACGTTTTATACCATCATTAACACGTTGTGAATCTTCACTTTCATGTGCACGTTGATAATCAGCTAATGCTAATTCTAATTCTTCATTTAATATATATGCTTCAGCACGACTTATTAATATTTCAGCATCAGATACATGATATGTATCTAAAACTTCTGTACATTTTTTAATTGTATCTTTAGTTGGAGATTTTCCTTTTGACATACATGTACATAATGATGAATGCGCACGATATATAAATGCATTTGATGATGGATCTGATGAAAGTTTAAGAATTTGATTAGCTTTATCAAGACATTCTTTCCAATTCGATTGACTTATTGCATCACGTATTGATTCAAGTTGTTTAGCTAATTTTTTAACTTTAGTATAATGTGAATGACATTCTTTATGATCAGCATCTAATTTAAGACATTCACGAATATTTCTAAAAGGAAAAACAAAAATATATTTGATGAAAAATTTTAAAAACAAAAAGAGATCTTTTTTTTTTACGTTAAACTATCGTCAGCGTCACCCATAGTGTATAGTAATTGACTTATTTTAAGATATGCTTGAGTATTATCAGGTACTAATTTTGCTGTAGCTTTAAAATCACTAACTGCTTTTGATAGATCACCCGATTTTAAATAACTATCAGCACGTAATTCACGTAATGTTATTGCCCATGGACAATGCTTCAAAGAAGAATAAAACAAGAATATTCGAAATAAAAAAGAAGAAAATAAAATAAGACTTAAACCTCAATTATTGTTGAAAGAAGTTCAATAGTTTTAGTATAATCATGTTTTGCGTGTGCATTCTTTGCTTCTTGACTTGTTTGACCCATGTTTTTAGTTAATTCAAATTGATTACGTGCTTCCTTATTTGTTGAATCTGATGTTAACTAAAAACACACACATAATAGTTAACAATTATTTAAGTAGAAGAAACATAATGATTATCTACATACTATACTTTCAAAATCAATTTTTGCTTCATCAAAATCTCCTTGTTTTAATAATAAATTTCCTCGTTGCATACGAGCCTTAAATAAAATTTAATTGATTAAAATAATTTAAAAAAAAAAAAAAAACTTTCCAGAGACTTACAGCAAGAAAATCTGGTTTAATTTCAATAACTTTATTTAAATCAGGTAATGCTGCTTTAGATTTTCCCATACCTAAATAAACAGCAGCACGTCGAAAATAAGCAATATAATTTTTTGGATCAGCATCTAAACAAAAGAAAAAAATAAACTTATAAAAATTTCTTCAATAATATTTTGATATATATGATCATACCAATTGCTAAATGAAATTCTGATAAAGCATCTACTAATTGTCCACTAGCTAATAATTTCTTTCCTTTTTCTAAATGATCATTAATATCGCCACTTGGATCTCCAATAGCACCTATGAAAATTACGTTTTTTTTTACTTTAAATTAAAAAGAACATTTTTGTTTAATTTACCATGTATTAATAGATCTGACACGATAGTAAGAATAAATAAATGAAATAGCATATTAATACACCGAGACATGAGAATAAACACTAATGTGGAATGTTAGATTCATACCATGATAATCAAAACCAATTTAAGTTAGGTATTATTGATATAAAACTCTGACAAACGTTGAACAATTTGAATGGATGATAAAAAACCAATAATTGATAAACAGGTGAGACCTACCAAGACTAATTAAGTAAGTTAATCTGAATTTGAAAATTAGAAAAAAATTAAAATAGTTTTTAAAAATCTTTTTCTATATATATAAAAGAGATTTATGAAACTTTAAGCGACCTCTATTGGATTATAGATAAGGTATGCTTGTTGTGTACTCTTTTTCGCTTTTGTTTAAACGTCTTTGTTTTGTTTATTTCAATTTCATTTTTATTAAAATATCATATTCGGAATGATGAGAATAGAATAAAAGGTGAAAAAAAAAATAATGCACCACTTTTTTCTAGTCTTCAAAGTTCACTGACCGAATATTATATTTTAAATTGAATTTCTTTTTCTTATTTATCAAGCGATTTTCTATATTGACTCAAGCCCAATAAGTTTTTTTTCTTTTTTTTTTTTATGTTCTCTCTCTCTCTGGCTCGTTTTTTTGGATGACATCAAACACAAGTGCGTTTCGTCGAGAACAGTATATCAAACGAAACCCTAATGACGGCAATACATCGGATGACAGTCTTTTATTAATGGGTGACGACGGTGAAGATAAAGCACCATTACTAAATGTTGCGGATAATACAGAAATCATAAGAGAAGCAACTATATCAAATCAATTATCATTATCAAGTCATTGTCATGTTCCGGATGATAAATTTGATTACGGAGCAAGAAATCGTCTTATTATTGTACTCGTAATTTGTATTATTTTTATGGTAATTGAAATTATCGGTATGTTTTTTAAGTTTAAAATAAGAAAAAAAAGAAAAGCAATGTTTTGCGAATTTTCATGTTTGTTTAGGAGGTGTTCTTTCTAATTCAACAGCTGTTGTAACAGATGCAGCTCATATGGCTATTGATGTCGCTAGTTTTCTAATATCATTAACAGCAATGTATCTTGCAACAAAACGACCAACAAAACGACTTTCATTTGGCTATATTCGAGCAGGTTTATCAATATATTAAAATAATATATATATATATATTCATTCTTGTGAGTTATTCATTTGTTTTTAGAGGTACTTGGAGCACTTATCAGTGTTTTAACAATTTGGTTAGTTACCGGTGTTCTTGTTTATATGGCTGTTGAGCGTTGTATCACTCAAACATTTGAGGTAAAACCAGTAGAAATGATTATTGTTGCATCATGTGGTGTTTTATTCAATATCGTGTAGGTATGAATTATGGGTTGATTATCATTTAAAAACTAAAATTTTTTTTTTTTCAATTTTATTTTAATAGAATGTTTTTTGTCTTACATGCTAATGTATGTGGTAAATCAATACCTCATCATGGTCATTCACATGGAGATAATCATGGTCATTCACATGAAAACAATCATGGTCATTCACATGAAAACAATCATGAAGATTTAGATGATGAGACTTTGGAAAATACAGATACGATTATTAATGCTTCACCATTAGTTGCTGATATTGTAACTGGTCATAACCGAGAACAAATGTTAAAAGCAAAGAAATCAACTAAAAATATTAATGTACGAGCTGCTATTATACATGTTATTGGAGATTTTGTTCAAAGTGTTGGTGTTCTTTGTGCAGCTATACTCATTAAATTTAAAGTATATTTAAAAACTAAATGCATAACAGCCGATTGTATATATATATATATATTAATGATTCTAGCCACAATATAAATTAGCTGATCCTATCTGTACTTTTGTTTTCTCCATCCTTGTTCTTATTACAACAATCACAATCATGCGTGATATTATCTTTGTTCTTATGGAAGGTAGTTTTTTTATTGAATTTTGTTCATTTCATTTTCTATTATCTTATATATTAGCTGTTCCGTCAAATGTTAATTATTCACGAGTAGTTGATGATCTACTTCAATTACCTGGCGTACAGAATGCACATAGTCTACATATATGGTCATTATCGATGCAAAGAACAGCTCTTTCCGTTCATATTGCAATCAGTAAGTAATCTGTGACATTTTATTTTTCAAAATATGTAAAATACTCTATGCTTTTTTTTTGAATTATGAGATTTTTTTTTTCTTTAGGTTCTGATCGAGATTTTTTAACAGTATTGAGGCAAGCTCAAGAAATGCTTCGTCAGAAACATTCGATTGCACGAACAACAATACAAATTGAACCTTATGATGAACATATAATGAATGCATGTGAAGATTGTCGTCGATTGGATACTTAAAACATGAAGAATAATCATTAAATTTGTTGACAAAAATGTATCAATTAAAGCAAAACGACATTTTTTCCTCGATCATATTTTTTTTATTTTTGCAATCTTGATTTTCTTCAATCTAATATGTTATTATTATTTTTTTTATGGCGATAGTTATTTATGGATTCAGATGCGATTTGACATAAAAATCGATTTGTTCTTTTTTTCTATTTCAAATAATAAAAACTAGTGATTTACCGATAAAGAAATTATTTGCATTGTTGCTACGCATAATATACACATTGAGAGAATCTTAGAACAGAACAGCCTTATACACACATAAAAGCGAGTATATTCAATTAGTTCTCATCAAGCTTGAAATGGGTAAGAAGAACGACAATGCGTGGTAACTGAAAAACGATACGATCGATAAAAAGGCAATAAAATAGATTCGAGCAATGCATGCGAAGTTTAAAAATTTAGAAAATAAAAAAAAAACATGATTAAGCTGAGCTAGTAGTTCAAAGGCTTTTTTTTGAAACTATTAGAAACTGATGTTATTCAGATACATTATTATTTACATTTGCAAGTATCTGTGATTTGCATATTTTCAAAGAATGATCAACATCTATAATGAGGTACAACAAGCATAATAACGATTATAATTATAATAAAAATGGCGCGTTTTCTGATGAATAATCATCGATCTATAAATAAAAATATTTAAAAAAATTGTTTTAGATAACTAAGAAGATTTCAAAGCTATTATTTATTTTATGAAAAAAAGTAGAGAAAGTCTACGTAAGTAAAGTTAGCATCGTATTCGACCTGTTCTTGTTCGAATCCACTTCATGACTTGTGTTGGATCTCTAATTGGTCGTGCTAAGTGTAGAATTTTATTCTCTATCGAATAGTACACATTTTAATAGGGGTCATGGAACAAAATGTGAAAGTTTCAGAACAAATGCGTTTTAAGAGAAGCTACACGAACTCATTGAGAAAGTCGATTCTATGCTCGAAATAAAGGTATACTTTTTTAAATATCAGTCAATTTCTCATATGAAACTGTAGTTATGAAACCAATTTTAGGCTCCTGTAATTTGATTTGATATCCCCGTTGAAACATGAGGCACTCTGAAAAACGGATACAAAGGGTCATCTCCATTGTTTCACTTATATCTCCATCAATTTTCATCGGTTATGTTTTAGCAATATCTCATTTGTAACAGCAAATAAAACTAAACAAAAACGTCAGGAACAGATTTCTCAAAACGATGGGTTTTGATATAAGAAAACTGGCTTTTCTGAAAACTGTACTTTCATTAAACTAACTTTTTTCGATTATAAGCCATTTTCCTATATGATAACTAATCTGGGCTCAATTTTAACCCTATCGACAACTCAAAAGGAAGAAAAAGTGAACGAAATATATGTTGATCAATGTGAAATTATTAATAAGATATTGAACTATATGAAGAAACATACGAACATTGGTTCACCAGTTCTACCAACAATTGACGAAGATAAAAAACGTGATGTTGAAGAACCAGGGTGTGGGTGTGGGTGTCGGAGAGGGTGTGCATGAAGACAAGACACCCGCGCACCCACCACACATCCCCACCCTTTTTTTCGATGCTGTGATATGGGGAGATCGAATGATTGGTTAAATGTGTAGTGTAAGCAAATTCATTGTTAAAACTTGAAGTTGAATGGTTTATGCTATTCAGAATAGCAGTCGCTGTATTTTTCGATTGATTGAGCAATAATTGGACTATAAGTGGATTGTTGATTATCTATTCGATACACTTATTGTGAGAAAGTTTATCAATGTAAGATTGAAGTTTAGGATTGGTAATGCTCATTTTTTTGTAAGAGATTCATATGAAAAAAAAAATTTATGTAATTGAAAACAAACAGACAGAATATGTTTCTTGATTGGATGTTTCATAGCAACGAACATCAATCAATTAATTATAAGGAAATGAATAAAATTCATAAAATTTTAATAGTCACTAAATAAGAATGGTTAAAAATGAAAATTTTCTATATGTAAATATTTTAGAATAATTCAAAATAAATCATAGAAGCTCGACCAATCACTTAGAATCGCTAAAATTGCAAAAGTTGAATACAATAGTAAACAAAAATTAATTATCGTGTGACTTATGCTATTAACATGCATTCCAAACTGAACTGGATTCCCATGTCAACTGTGACATATGTCTATAAAGAAGCTTAATTTTAGAACTTAGTTTTTTGAATAAATATAAGAGAAAATATCATTTGTTTTCTCTTTAGCAATTTGTAAAAAAAAGAAAGCATGACATTTGCATATTTGATAAAGAAAAAAAGTTATGCTTAGTTTCTAGTTAATCAATATATAATGAGTTATAAAACAACTTATCTGCAGATGTTAAAATTAAAACTGATACAGATATGTTAGACTTCTAAATATGATTATCATTATAAAAATATTTTTCTTAAGAAAGAAAATATATCGTGATTGACATGATCATAATTTCATTGACACATTCACTAAAGTAAATCAGTGTGTTAATCAACTGTCACATGAGAAAAATATATATATAATGTGACAACTATGTACTAAGTTATTTTTTTCTAATTCAATTTTGGTCAACCAAAGAGAAACACGGGGGATCGGATCCTGGCGGACGGACATCAAACCCGTTTATATCCGACGATCGGATTTTTTTCGACGCAATTCGGCCCGGATTCTCATGCACAGGATTCCGATACAAACTAGATCGGATCCGATCAATTTTTCGACGGAAAACGTCGGTTTCCGGAGCGATCCCGTACGGATACGACGTTTTCCGGTAGGAAACCCAGCTAAGATCCGACAATCTACGATTTTAACATACCCACACCGGATCCTGTCGGACCCATCTCGGATCCTATTGAGANTATTTTTACATTGCGAAAAGCTCTATATATACCCCTTGTACTTTTGGAGAAAACATGACCGCGGGATTAGCCGGGACGGGATTGGAAAAAATGTAGCGGGACGCGGGACGGGACGGGATTGAAAATATTTAAGCGAGATAGGACGGGACGGGATACAATCTCTGAACAACTCCCGCCGGGCCTTGCCGGGACAGTTTCTGATCGTCCCGTCAGTCTCTGATGTCTATGTCAAGAAAGTTTTTATGGAATTAGATGTGAAAATATTAAAAACAGAATTTCAATTAAATTTAATGAAGAAATAATTAGAGGCATAAAAACTATATTTATACATTATATTACTGCATTTGAAAATGCAACACATCAACGTATAACAACATTGAAAAAGATCAAATATAATGAAAATACAATTACACTCTATGTCACTAATCCATTTCATATTCTTATGGCTGAATTATTCAATAAAACTTATTATTTACTTGTATTGAGAGAAAAATTTATTGAATCAGAATATATTCAAACTGAATTAATATCAAACCAACGATGTGCCTCTATACATGACCTATTGAACAAGACTTTTCTTTCTTATTCTCGTCTTCATCGTATCAAATATTATCCTCTTGTATGTCGACAATATCAACAATTGAGATGTTTCTATGATGAATACTATATGTGTATATGTGATTTGGATCGATTCTCTAACTGTTTCATATTTGAACACAATCAATCTTATGATTGTCAGGGTTACAGTGATTGTAAAAATGGTGGTCAATGTTTTCAAGACAGTGTTACTTGTTCTAGTGTATCAGTATGTGTTTGTCCAGATTGTTATTATGGAACAAAATGTCAATTTTCAACAAGAAGTTTTATTTTATCACTTGATTATATTCTTGGTTATCATATTAAACCAAATATTTCATTTTTACGACAGCCATTAATTGTTAAAATGAGTGTAGCATTTACTACAATTATATTTACTTTTGGATTAATCAATGGAATTTTATCTATTTTAACATTTCGTTTGAAGAAAACAAGAGATACAGGTTGTGGATTTTATTTATTAGTTTCTTCATGGATTTCTATATCTGTCGTAATTGTATTGATTATCAAATTTTGGCAATTAGTTTTATCTCAAATGGCTATTCTTACGAATCGATTATTTCTTACTTCAAATTGTATATTATTAGATATGATTCTTCAAGTTCTTTTGGCTTCAAATGATTGGCTTTATGGATGTGTCTCTATTGAACGAATATTTACTGTTATCAAAAGTGTTAATTTTAACAAATTTAAAAGTAAACAAATAGCTAAATGGATAATTTCAAGTATTATTCTTTTCATACTTATAACTCATATTCATATTCCTTTACATCGTCATTTGATTGATGACATTGATAATGATGAACAACGAATTTGGTGTCTAGTTCAATACTCTTCTTCAATCAATATCTTTAACACATTTATTACTCTCGTTCATTTTCTTATTCCATTTATAATTAATTTAACATCTATTATATTCATTATCATTTTAATAGCTCGTTCTCGTTTAGTTCTACAACCAAAAATATCATTCAAAAAACATTTAATATTACAATTAAAACAAAATAAACATCATCTTATTGCATCATGTGTTTTGGTATTTTTAGCAGTACCACGCTTAATCATATCATTTATTACAGGATGTATGAAATCACCAAGTAATTCATGGTTATTTCTTTTTGGTTATTTAATTTCATTTTTACCCTCGATGATGACATTTATTGCATATGTTTTACCCTCAAAATTATATACAGATGCATTTAAAATTGTCATTAAACAAATCATTCAACGATTCATTATACATATTAATTAATAATATTAACTTTATGAAAGTAATTGACTAGGGTTATAGATCAAATAGTTACATGGAAATGAAAATTTTTGTTGTGAACAAATTTTTATTTAATTCTAATAAATGAAAAATTTATCAATACAGCATGCTACATCTGCAATCATTTTCTTCAACTTGATAGCTTTTATTGTTATTTGTTTTCAATGTATTGAAAAAGTTTTCAACAGTTTAATTGATGTTTTTCTCGAAAGATATATGTCTCAATCGATGGTTTTCAGATGGAATAGATAGAGTGTACACTCAAATACTTTCACATAATTAGACAAATATACATTATCAAAGATATCTCTAGACTATCGTCAGTAACAATGATTATGTAGAAGTCATTTTTACCTATGCAAGACACTGATAAAATTCCAATTGATAGAGAAATGCTATAAATCACTAAGAAAAAATGTATATATCTGAGACTTGTATCGACGCAGATATTGAAGAGAGATATTCCCTCTCAACTGCCTTTTGTATGCTTCAGAAATTTCTTTGCACAGAATAATTTAATGAATAAGAGTTTTTTCTATATAAAATATCAGTTAGTTGTGTTTTTTAACAGTCCGTTCGATTCTCACTGCATAAAACTCATTCATTTGTTGAACGCATACTTCTCGATTTCTTTTTTGCAGGACAGAGGAAACTAAAAATTCAGTAGAAATTGTAAAGATTTTTACGGAAATTAAATAGAAAATGTCTCTATATAAGTACCCGTTAGAATCACAGCCTAAAACGCTAAAATTCTTTTTCTATTACGATTTTCCAGAAGTTTAAAAATTCTTGCAGAGATCTCGATAATTTTGGGATGGGAAAGCTTCTGCAATCCCCTCTCTAATCAGTAACTCATGGTTAGACATTGTCCAACTAGAGCGAGACACATAGGATTCAATGCCAATTTTAACTACATAATAAAAACGATTTTCGATCTTAAACTTGATCTGTTGAACGAATGGATGTGACCGTATCAGTCCCAATTAATCTTGTCTTTAAAATATGTGGATTTCTCTATCTCAACATTCGAAAACAATCAAAATTGTTTCTTCTCATAAATATATTCTGATCGAAAAAGAATTTTATTGAAAACTGTTTTATTCACAAATTAATCAACAAATAATTACTTTAAATATTGTACATTTAGAAAAAATAATAGAAAGAATTATAAGTGTGCAATATGGAATCAACAAAAAATAACATTGATAACAGAGATGGAATCGATTCAATTTCGAACCAATTTTAGCTGAAATTGATTCGGCTTTAGGATACATTTTCTCATATTTTTGTTTTTCAATACATACTTCGAACTAGAAGAACAAGATTGGATAATAAGGGAGACCAGAATTTCGGTCCACGGAATTTTCGGCCCGGTCCGAAATTCCGGTGAATTTTCGGGCCGGGCCGAAAGTCCTAGAGGAATTTCGGCCCATCCTTAGAATGACCTCATTGACCCCTAAAAAACAATTTAATTTTTTTAATTGATTGCTAGATATCGTAGTGCTGAGCAGGACGACGTAGTGCTGAGTAGGACGGCATTGTGCTGAGCAGGACGACGTGGTGCTGAGTAGGACGGCATAGTGCTGAGCAGGATGACGTAGTGCTGAGCAGAACGACCTGGTGCTGAGCAGGACGGCGTGGCGTTCAGCGGCATGGCGCAATGTTGAGCAGAATGTCATGGGTGTGGGTGTAGGTGTAAGCTTGTTGGGTGCTAGTGTGCGTGTAGGCGTATGCGGTATGTTCGTATCTTTTTTGCGTTGATCGACATCCACAGCTATGCCCACGCCCATGTCATCCTGCTCAGCACTAAGTCGTCCAGCTCAGCACTACGCCATCCTGCTCAGCACTACGCTGTCCTGCTCAGCACCACGTCGTCCTGCTCAGCACTACGATATCTAGTAATTAATTAAAAAAATTAAATTTTTTTAGGGGTCAATGAGGTTATTCTAAGGATGGGCCGAAATTCCTCTAGGACTTTCGGCCCGGCCCGAAAATTCCGTGGGCCGAAATTCATGTAACCCGGATAATAAATGTAATTAAAAATTATGAAAAATTAGAAAATTCTCATTCCTTTCAAATTAGCTTGTCGACTGTCTCTTGGTATAGATCATAGAGTTTGTTTGTCATGTTGAAAATACATGTGAGGCTAATTCGTTCCGTAGTAGTTTCTACTTTTGATATTATGACAATAAATCCTTTAGAGATATGATTTAATTAGAAAGAATAATTATCCATAATACATTCAAAGAGAGTCATAGATGTCAAAATAGTATTTCAATAGAAACACATTAGAGAATTCTCTCTATTGATAAACAATACTCGATGTATAATGGCATCGAACTTGATGAAAACTAACCTACGTATATTAATAAACATCTGCGAAAAAATACAAAATCTTAATTACGCAATTGAGGAACTATTAATCCTTGTAAGTTGTGTAAACAAGAAAATTTGATGGAAAACAAAATAATCATTTTAAAAGTAAGAAGTTGTTTATAGAGTCAGTTTTTTTTTATCTCCTACATCTATTTGAATGAAGTTATAAGATTTCTCTATCATAATGCATCTCTTGTTCTCATTCTCTCTATGATTAGACCTATGTGTTGGACTTTTCCTTTCTCATCACATATATGACGGATATTTCCTTCTATGTTTAGTATCAACAGAACTGGCCATCCTATGGATTGTTTTTCAAATACTATATATAGTTGTTTAGTCGTTGCAATGGTTGACATACAGATATATTATGTACAGAAATAAACTACAAGTAAGATAAAGATTTCATAAGCTCAATGTCAAATTTTGCAATTATTTTTAACTCTCTGAAAAGCATAGTACATGTAATTATTGTAATCTGATTCATTTGTAATGTCATGATGTATAAAAAAAAGTCTATCATGGAGACAGTTTTAAGACTAATATGTTTACAAAGTTATAGGAAGTTTTGGAGAGTTTTTAACTCGACTCGGTTCGATTGCAAAAGAAAAACAGCAACTATTTCCATTTCTAATCTACTCAACAAACTATAACATTATTCATGACAGGTTTTTTTTCAATATTTGTTAGAATTAATATTCATGTCATATATATTTGCTAGTTTCATTTCTTCGATATTAATGAGTATATTTAGATTAATACTAAAACATAATTTATATTCAATTCGTATTCGTATTTGTATTCATTAATCATATATTAACAAGGAACTTTATTCGTAAGATACTTTTTATATAGCAATAACAATTTCAAAAAACAAAAATTATTGAGTGACAAATTATTAATTTTTTTTATTTAATGTCTTCTTGAAATATTTCTTTTTTGTTAATTAATCAATCAGTATGGTTGTATAGTTATTTTTACAACATTAAAAAAAAATAACAGTTCGACAAGATTTTAAAGTAGTTTGGATAAATCTTTAACAAAAAGTTTTTCTTTAATAAAAAACGAAATAAATCAACTAACTATACGAAATATTCAACTGAGATTTGTAAAAAAAAAAACCACAGAGTCCTTATGCAACAACAAACAAGTAATTTTCAAGCAAGTTAGGCAACAAAAAGAAGATTAATTTTTAAAACAAATAAAAATTCATTATTTAGTTTTTGTATTGTGTTACATTTTATTTCAACTATACAATTACTACTGTATCAACTTGATTCATCTAAAATAAAAATAAAAAAGATTGTCACTGTTTCTAAAATGTAACGATAACAAGTTAGTCAGCAAAAAAAAAAAGATATTATTCAATTTCACCCATTCTTTTTACAAATAAACTGATAGATAAAAGCTTCATAGGTCATCGAACAATATATAAATTTATTCATCTTAAGATTCCCAAACACATTTGAAAAGACTACAAACTTGAAATATTATGACAATTGGTGATGCCTAACTACTAGACAATTAACAATAGTATAATTGCTCGAAATGTGTTAGAAACAATTAGTCTTAAAGATTTTTTTCAACAACAATAGTATTAACATATTTGAAAACTTTGTTCATTAAATTCTTCATTAGTGTATCGTCGAATCATGTTGAGATTTATTATGACATCGTTTACAACAATTGCATGCATTCTGTTCTTTTGTCATTGAAAGTTTTCAATCTATTTCATCATTCTTTTCGAAATGTTTTTATCTTTCTCGTTATCTTTATGTCTTTTTTTCATTCTAGACAAATAAATGAATAATGTTTAAGTGAACTAGATACATATAACATATACTCGTAATATTATCTCATAATTAACTACAGCACTTGTCGCTTTATTTGCATGAAAAAAAAAGTAATAAGATGTAAAAACAAGAAAACCTGATAATTATTAGATCTTTTTCGTTTTTCAAAAGCTATAATAAGTAATAACTGATCTCACACATAGAATTACCAATCATAATCAAATATAAATTTCATTCAAACAAATCAATAATTTGCTTTTTCTATTTCCATTTATATATTCATATAGAGCTGAATTAGTGAATAAATTCAAACAGAAAAAAGAAAAAGCTATAAATTTTAAATCATAGTAACAAGTAAACTTGATTCATTCGGGTTTCTGTGCTCCACGACGTGCAGATGTTTTGATCTTTTCTCTTGCTCGTCTAACATGACTTTTAATCAATAATTTTTGGTCATGATAAAGTTCTTGTAATGAATCACCTTGTGGTGCCCGTTTAATAAAACCACGTTTAAGAAATGTACGTGATACATATGTTGTTACACCTAATGTAAAAGCATAACGAATAGGTGTTAAAAATTTATAAAGTAATAAAACTGTAGCTAATAAACGAACACGTTCACCAGTCCAATATGCATTCAATTGATTACGACGTTCTTGTGAAAGAAATGGAATTTTTGATAATATTCCTGATATTGAAAATTCATTCATATGACGTATGAATGATAAACGTCGTTCTGGACTAATGACATGTATTTGCACAAGACCGTTCATAATATACATTCCTATAAAAATTTAATAATAATAAAATGAAATATTTTCTATTTTATTTCATACCAAGATCATAACCATTGAAATGAAGTAAAAGTAGACCAGAAAACCAAGCAAATGATGAAACAAAATGAACAGCCAATAGAATCTTTCCATATTTAGCATATGCATGATGAAAACGAGCAAATATACTGGACTGAGATTGAATAGGTTTTGATACATTTGGATCAATAGATGGTCGAAGTGGAATATAATCAGGTGGATGACGTGGATTAACTGGTGGTTGTGGAAGAGATTCAGGTAAATGTTTTTTTATTTTAAAAAACGATGGAAAAGAAAAAAGTCGTTGAGGAGTTGAAGGTTGAATTGGAATTAGTGCCCGCTGTCGAATTAATATAGGATATGCGCCAATCAGCGGCCGAGACGTTAAACGACATAAATGCCACATTTAATCTTAGATCTAAATAAAATACACAATAACAACAATTAATGCTATTAGATTTTATACAAATCATATTATTAAACACTTTTGATATATTATCTTTATTAAACATTATTATCTCTACTAGATCAAATAATCTGGAATATATTTAGTTCAATTTAATATTAACTAGAGCTTGCAATTTTTTTTTGTTTTCATATAGAAAACAACTGAACTTTTTTCTTTACATGCTAATTATAAATATTTAAAAATATCTTTTTTTTTCATGAATTTCGTATTCGAACTGATGATCAAATATCTGAGAATATAAAAACAAGGATAATCAAAAAACAATAATTAATTGTAAGAAGAAAAAAAACATGAGATTAACATCAGCATTTCTTTTTTTTTGTTGAAGAAAGAAAAAAAAAAACATTATACATAGGAATTAAGAAATATTCGAAGAAGATAATAATAACAATGGATTAATAAGTTGTGTACCAAATAATTCTGTTTCATTTGAAAATAATGCTTGTGGTTGATTATTTGCTAATGATGCTGATAATGATATTAAACCTAAGTGATTTTTATGTTGTCGTTTTGAACGTGTTGTTGTTGAATTTGTATCATCCGCTTCAATTGAAGCTGTTGAAGAATCAGAATTAGTTCGTTGTCGTTCATGTTTTATAGTTGGTAAAGTAGAAATCAACGATGATGATTGTTGTTCAACAGGCGATTCATTTGGTCCTGTATCACCTGGACTATCTTCATTAGCATCTTGTCGTAAAATTTCATCTAATTCAAATATTGGACGCATATAAACAGCTATTTGTTTTAATCGTTGTTGATAACTGTAAATAAAAATAAATGATTTATATTAATCATCAGTAAAACTTATTCTACTCAAAAAACAATTTTATGAATTTTGAGATAAATGTTATCAGAGATCGAAACGAGAAGAATAATTTGTTTCTAACTTCGTTGTGATCTCTATTTTTTTTCACATCTTTATAAGATGTTTATATCTTTTCATCATAGGATTTATTTGGTTGCAAATGATAGACACCAAAGCACAAAAATAATATAGTTCGAGAATCTTTTACTTTGTATATCTCTATCATACGAAAAAAATAAAATATTATTAATAGTTGCTGAGTCTAAATTAAATTTTCTTTGGTTCACAATTTGATTTATTACCACAAACATTCTTTCGACAGCTGCCAACCTGCATGTTATTGAGTATAAACGACATGCTCATTGATTTTGCTCTATCTCGACCTCTGATTATTATTTCCTTGGAGATCATGTAAATACGAATCAAAAATGAACAACATCAGTTTTGAATTGAAGAAGACCTGTGTGAAGCTTGTCTTCTTTTCCATTCATACTTTCTACTATCAACAAAATGCTTACAAATTGTATTTTTGATGAATACTTCCATGGATAGTTAACCATGAAAAATGTAAAGTTCTCAGAAGATTTCTTCATTTATATAACTTGTTGCGCTGATCATTTTGGTAAAAAAAAAAACATTTAAATATTCTTAATAAAACATGGTGCTCGGACCGAAATACTCAAAAACTTCAGCTATTCCTGAGTACTGCTGAGTAGTAATTGGCGTTGTCGAATATTTTAACTCTAACACCATGATTTATTGAGTAAGTTTGAATATGTTTTTTTATCAAAACGATCAGTACAACAATTTCACCAGACGAAAAAATCATCTGAGAATGTTATGCATTTTATTGTTAGTAGTTTGATTGTTTCTGTTTAGGTCTTTTCGAAGTTTTACTAAAAGTTTACACATATTTTACATTTCAAAAATATGGTAACTATATATAGTAAAATTCAATACTTGTTTTTTTTATGCTTTTTTTTCTTTTCTTTTGAAAGAATGTCTATTGGTTCTGTTTACATAAACTTCATTCCTACTCGAACATTCTTCAAATTTTTACATGAAGTATTGAAGTTATGCCTTTTTTTTTTTGTTTTGTTCGTTCGAACCTTTTTCTTTAGTCATATTTTAATTTCAACACGAAAACATGAAATTTGTTAGATAGAAATAAAATTTCAACATATCTTACGTTGCTTCAAATGTTTGTTGAAGATGTTCAAAATAATGTTTTCTTTCTAATGTAGCTGCTTGTTGTGCACGTAATTCTCGACGTGTACCAAGTTTATTAATTGTAGCTGCACGTGCATCATATTCAAGTAAATGAGAACGTTTTTGTTTAGCTTCAATCAAACGTAATTCACTTTGATCAAGTTCATGACGTAATTGTTTAACTTGTTCATTTAAACGTTGAGTTTTAGAAGCATAACATAATTGTTCTAATTCATCCATTTGATATGTTGATTTTAAAAGATGTTGTGAATGTTCAATTGAATAAAGTAAAGAAAGTAATTTTTCTATTGTTGAATTATGTTCATCAGAATTTGATGATAAATCATATATAAATTTATTAAATGTTTTCATTAATGTTAATATACGTCGATCATCAATACCTTGATCACCTTCATAAAGAAGACGTGAACGTATTATATCATCTTCTGATAGATCATGTTGACGTTGAGACTAAAAAATAAAATTCAAACAATATTTTATAAAGAAAATTTTCAAAATTTCAAATTCTCCTAAATAATAATTAAATACATCTGTTTTTTTTTCCTATTAACATGTATTTTGTATTATTTTCAAAAAATTTATAATTTGTATAAAGACTAGAATCGATTTAGAATTAAATGTATGACAGAATTTTGGAATCTTCTGATGTTATTGAGTATGTGTATCAGAAGTTTTTTTCTCTTTTCAATGGTATTAAATGCCACATTTAATATGTTTTGATTTGCATGAACAATGTCTAACGAGGGAACGTTCCCAAGTGATTAAAAGCTTTTGAGCTCATATGTTGTCCATTAGGTAGGGGACCACTAGATTAGAGAAACCTCCAAAGAATTCGTGCCCATATTGAGATTT
>CAJNSZ010000003.1:2971075-2994781 GCA_905329745.1 Rotaria sp. Silwood2 | reverse complement strand
TTTCAGGTCGAAATTCGAGAATATGATTTTGCTGTAGAACTAGGGTCCAGCAAGAAAAATCCACTAAAAATTCGATATCTCTGTCAAATCTCAATATGGGTACGAATTCTTTGGAGGTTTCTCTAATCTAGTGGTCCCCAACCTAATGGGCAACATATGAGCTAAAAAGCTTTTAATCACTTGGGAACGTTCCCTCGTAAGATCTAATTTTTTCAGGATTTCTGTTTTTAATTTTATTATAAATCTTCGTCTTAATTTTAACGTAAACTAAAAACAATGAGGATGAGAGTAAAAAGATATATGTTATATGCTATTAAAAGATCAATTAAATTCCAGTAGCTCTCTAAATACATAGTATGATATCATGCCATTATTTAAACCTATTAATAACCTTTCAGACTGTTTAAATAACCATAAAAATTACATAGGAGCAAAATGTCAGATTGAAATTTTGTTGTTCAATTTGTACGTGCATATCTTGTGCTAAGTGAAAAAAAAGCAGTAAAATAGTCAGAATCTTCGAAGCAAATCACATCAGTCTAGAAGCCTCTTACAATCATATTCTAAATCTATGAATAAAAAATATCATTGAAAATGCCATAGGTCAATTGAGAAACTTCCTTCGTCAAAAAAAAATCAGTGTATTTACTGTTATTTAGGAGAATTTTATATTTTCTCTATAATATATATAAAAACCTTAAATTTTTCTAAATTTGGTTCTTTTTTAATCTGCTTTGCTGGTGTGGAAGAAGAAGATGACGATGATGATGGTAAGTGTTGTACAACTTGTACTTTTCGTTTTAATGTCGAAACATTACTTGAAGATTTTGATGTCATTCTTTTTTTTTTTTATTTTATCTAAAAATTAAAAAAAAAATGATGAAGAAAAATCGTACTATAGATGTATAAATATAATATCAATTGATTAAACAATATGAATGCCTGGTGTTCGACCTTTTGCACGTTTAATACTACTAATAAATGAAAGAAGTGTTGCTGTACCAGTAACAACACCAAATTCAGCTGGATTAGTTCGAATAGTTTTCAAATGAAATTTCACTTGTTTATTATTATCAATTTTTTTTTCTGGTCCTGTTAATTCAATTTCAACAATATGTCGATCATATAATGATGTATCAGCAATTAAACATCCTTGAACATGATCAAAACCAAGATTACTAGCAATTGTTGCACCAACAGCCATTGTATTAACATTATTTGGTGCTAATTGACATAATTCACGAACTGGACCTGAATAAATAATAATTTCACCTGGTTGATCATCAAGTTTTATTCGTTCATTATGTAATTTAGATCGTAATGGTTCATTAAGTTTATAACAATCAGGATGTTTTTTCATTGTTATACTTAATGAACAAAGTGTATTACGTTCATTCATTTTATCAATATCTTCGGCACCCCAAAAAGCACCTGTACCTATATAAATAGCATGACCTGATGTAAGAGTTTTTTTTCTTAATACTATTTCAAGTGATGCATTAGCAAGAGCTGTTGGTGATCCAATAAATAGATCACATATATCAAGTATTTTTTCAGCATATATTTCAATAACATTTGGATGTGCTACTTCAATAACTAAATCTGGTAAACGTTGTAAACCTTCTTCAACAGTTGATACAATTAAATTTTGATCAAGTTTTTTATTATATGTTAAAAAAATATCTTTTGAACGATTCCAAATAAAACTTAAATCAAAATCATATGTTGATTTATTATGTTCATTTTCAATATATTCATAAATAAATTGTCCTAGATGACCAAAACCAAGTATACCAATACGTAATGGTTGTGTTTTAGTATTACACTGCATTGATAAATGACAATGATTAAATCATCAAGAAAAAAAAAACAAAATAATCTATTCTATCTGACACGATTGAGTGAGTAACAAAAAAATACGAATACGAACAAGAAAGAAAAAAATTTAACAGTTATAATTCTTTGTAAAAAATTATTGGTTCTATTGATTGAGCAATCGAAAAAAAGAATGCTATCGTTTGGCTGATTAATATATATAATTTAATAGATATTGCTTAACACCCTCTATTCATAGCTAAAACTTGATTGGTTCATTTTTCTTGGGTTAAATCCAACTATTTACTCATACTTAGTTATTGCTCATTGAAATCTGCTAGTCTTCCCTAGTATATATTGTTTGTGAAATAAATGTGTTAGATTTCAATTATCGAAAAATAAAACACAAAAATGTAAGTTTTTAATATAAAAAAATATTTTGTTTTCACGATTTCTGTAATTTGTTGTAGGCCTCCACCTCGTTTCACTGGCCATCATCCTCATTATTCTCAACATCATCATGCAACTACAAGTGGTCAAACGTCTAATTCACTTACTTCATCTATTGTACCTGTTCAGCCAGGTAAATCGATTAGACTATTTTAAAATCATATTAAGAAATTTTCAATTGTTTTTTTTTTCTATTTTTGAAAAATAAAAGGTGAAATTGGTTTTGATGGAAAAATGTTACGTAAAGCTATGGCTCGTAAAACAGTTGATTATAATCCATCAATTATACGTTATCTTCAAGTAAAAATTCTTATTGATTATTCTATGATGGAAATTATACTTTTTTTTTTTTTCTATAGAATTCGATTTGGCAACGAAATTTAACTGATGGACGATCATTACAACCTGATGTTCTTTATATTCCACATGTAAAATAATTAATTAATTATATATTTTAATTGAAAATATAATTTTGTTTTTGTATTATAGCTTGTTCCACCTCATGCTCTTCTATCAAATCCAGTAAATTGTGTAATGACAAAATTTATTCGGCCAGCTACCAATAAAGTTCGATGTCCAATTTTTTGTGTTTGTGTATGTCATATATTTTTAAGATTTTTGTTTTTAAATAGTTTTAAAAATTTTTTTTAGTGGACACCTGATGGTCGTCGTTTAATAACAGGTGCATCTAGTGGAGAATTTACATTATGGAATGGATTAACATTTAACTTTGAAACTATTTTACAAGTATAATATTATAATTAAAAAGACAACATTGAAAAATTTTCATTGATTAATTTTGTTTTTTAATTTTAAGGCACATGATTCTGCTGTACGTGCAATGATTTGGTCGAATAATGAACAATGGATGTTAACTGGTGATCATAATGGTTTTGTTAAATATTGGCAATCAAATATGAATAATGTTAAAGTATATCAAGCACATAATGATCCAGTTAGAGGTTTAACGTAAGTTATATTTTGTAAAGAAAAGTATTATTAACAGAATTGTTTGAGGGATATATTAGATTATTTATTGAATATTAAAAAAATCAATCAAAGTTTTATTTCAAAACTTATTATGTAAATTATGAATACAAAAGGTAGAGATTAATATCTCAATGAAATTTTAAAATTTTAGGTTTGAGTTGTTTTTTAAAATAAATAATCAATACGAAAGTCCTAATGATCATAAAAATTTATTCTCAGAAAAAAAATTAAATACAATAGAACCTACCTTGATTGAAATCAGACACATGTTTACAGTGAAATACAATCTATTAATGAAGCCGTATTTTCCAGAAGATGCCGGGTCGGTAATACGGATGTACGTATGATAAAATGCAGCAACTTTATGACGTTTTAGGTGAGGATGTGACCAGTAATACTGGGCATACTATAACGACATAATACAGTATAATAATGTGATTCTTAACAATGGACCTGAGTAATACTGCGCCGGCCAAACGACAGATGAACCACTCTAAAAACGATCATTTGCACCGTGTTTATTCGGCCTAGAACTTTTGAGAATGTTATGACATACTCTAGAATTCGTTAGTAAATACATTAGATGTCTGGAAATATTGTAAACAAAAACAAAGCAATCATTGTTTTCTCTTTAATTGTCATCAAACATTTTGTTACACAAAGAATTTTATTTCCAAGAACTAAATAATTAAATAATAAGAGCTGGCCTTACGTTTTTTTTTAGAGTCTAGTAGTGTTTCATTGAATAATCATTTAGTAAGGTCTCACGGATGTACATTTATTATCCTTCATCGTTTTTGATCAATCTATAGAACTTGAAATAAATTTTCTTGTATTTTGTTTCCAGATGGAAATATTAAAATCAAACCATATTACTAAATCTTTTTTTTTTCTCATATAGATTTTCACCAAATGATAGCAAATTTGCCAGTTGTTCCGATGATAGTTTTATTCGTATATTTGATTTTATGACGGGTACTGAAGAACGTGAATTACGAGGTTCGTTTACTTATTTTTTTTTAATTCTATTATCTATAAAAAAAAATTCAAAAATTCACTAGGTCATGGTTGTGATGTCAAATGTGTTGATTGGCATCCACATAAAGGTTTACTTGTATCTGGCAGTAAAGATTCTCAACAACCAATTATTCTTTGGGATCCAAAAAGTGGAAAAAAATTAGCAACACTGTAAATTAATTTCTTTAATTTTAGACAAAAAATAAAAACACATTTGCTTTTTTTTTTTTTTTTTTTTTGTTAAATAATTTAGTCATGCTCATAAAAATACATGTATGGCATTAAAATGGAATCGTCATAATGGAAATTGGTTAATATCAGCATCACGTGATCATTTTTGTAAATTATTTGATATAAGAAATCTTAAAGAAGAAGTTCAATGTTTTCGTGGACACAAAAAAGAAGCATGCAGTAAGCTCATTTTATTCGTTTATTATTGTTTACAAATAAAGATCATAATAATAAAATGTATGTGCTTGATATTGTTTCTTTTTAAAAATGAAATAAAACTGTTTCTTCATCTAATAAATATATATAAATTCTTGGGCAAAGATCTTTCTCGTCCTCTTCTCTTTTAAAATCTTTTTAGTATCGATCTAAACTATAATAAATGTATTTTATTGTAATATGATGTATAATCACCATTTTGTTTCAATCAAATATTGTACTTGTCTTTTCATACGATCGTCCAATTTGATAGTCAAATCAATTGATAGAGCTGTTCATGCTTTTCTTATTTCTTGTTTCAATTCTTGAGTTTGTTTGAATTGTTCTTAACTTGTTGTATTCTTCATTATTGACCAAAAGTTTTCAATTGGATATTGATCTGGTGATAAAGAGGGTCAAGACAGAATCTGAATCTGATTATCGATCGCCAGACAAAATCTGTGTCTAGGATGATTGTCCTCTTGAAGGATCCAACTAGATGGACCTTTAGAAAAACTGATAATGAGAAATAGGCAGAAGACCGTTCTCATATATGCTGCACATACTTGAGAGAGTATTTAAGTGCATGAACGCAATATCGGTAACATCTGGAAACCACCAAAATTTTTTCTACTGTTGCCAAGTTTGTATGTCGTTACATCTGTAAAAATCACGTTGTTTCAATTGAAATTTAAATGCTCGTCAAGCCCAAATGAGTCATTGCGTATGATGTTTGTGTGTGAGTAAAGACTTTTTCAAAGGTGGATCATAACTTCCATCGCTTTCATGCACTCGACGTCCAAGCAGTACTTAGATCTATATTCATGTCGTCGTTTTTTTAAATTTTTGAATTGTTATTTGATATAACCTTCAGCTCACGTTTGGCAATATGAATGACCTTTGTATTTGTTTTCTTCGACGTGGCACGTGGTCAACTAGTTCTTGGTACATTAAACAGGTTATCATTTTGTTATTTGTCTGGCAAACCGACGCCGTACGGCTTTTGATTCACACTCAATGTACTTCGAGATGGCTTTATTTCACATTTTAGTACCCAATGGATGTAGCTTGAAAAATACAATTTCAAAGTGGTTTGATAGAGAAAGTGATATGTTTTAAATCTTGCGAAAGAATGATAAAGGAAACTATTTTCGATATCGGTCCACATTTTATTTGCTAACCATTGTTGCATAATACTGGGCCATCCGAATCAATAAATAAGAAAGTAAATATTCCAAATTTTTAAAAATAAAGTGGAGGAGGAAGACTGTTGCCCATTGCTGTAAAACCGATATAACTATAAACATATATTGAAAGTAATTGTTTTGATTCATGTTCGATTTTTGTAATAATAATAAATGAAAAAAATTATTTTAAAGAAGAATTTTTCATTTTATATGCTTAATTATTTTTCTTTTTGTTATTCATCGTGTAGCATTGGCATGGCATCCAATACACGAACGACTTTTTTCAAGTGGAGGATCCGATGGTTCAATTTATTTTTGGCTTATCGGGTATGATGTTTTTCATTAGAAATAAATGCGCTACTACTTAAATATTCATGTTTGATCTATTCAATTAAATCGATTTCAACAATTTATACAGATAATAAATTATAGTCGGATAATGAAAGTGATAGAGATCCGTTTAGTAGTAAAGACTTGAATAGAATTCAGAGTACAAGAAAAATGAATGACAAACATTCTTTGAAAATCTAACGAAGTAATGTCTTTTTTTTTTTAATAGAACAGAAAAAGAATTAGCTGGTATGGATGATGCACACGAAGGTATGATATGGGATATGTCATGGCATCCTCTTGGTCATATGCTTGTTAGTGGTTCAAATGATCATACAACGTTTGTATTCATATTTGTTTTCTTTTTACTTTTTTCGTTATTTAATTATTCATTTTTCTTTTTTAATGTTCAGACGATTTTGGACACGTAATCGATCTGGTGATACTGTACTTGAAAGAAGTGAAGAAGGACAATTACTACATGCTGCACGTCTTGAACAATTACATCGCGAAGAATTAGAACATGAACGTTCAATGGAAATGAATATGCCTGGTTTAGGTTTTGAAGGTGGTTTACTTGAACAATTACAACAACAACAACAAGGTAAATTCGTATTAAAAAAAAAAAGTAAGTAATTTGAAATTTTTTTATTTTATCTAGATGAGACAACTAATCAACGTGAAGTTGGTATACCTAGTCAAGAATTTTCAAATGACGATGAAGAAAGTCGACGAAGACGTGTATGTTTCATGTTTATTTGATAAATTTATAAAGATTTTGTTATTATGTAGGCACCATTTGCCAAACCAGTACCTAAATCATTTGAAGAAGCATGGCGTTCTGTTGAAACATTTTCGGGTAATAATAACAATAGAATGATTTTCAAGCAGACAAAAGAGTAAAAAGACGCGTCAAAACATATATTAAATTTATCCATCGTATTCGAATGCCAATAACGTAACATTTTTGACGATCGATGTATTACAGATTTTTCACTCGTTTACACGCTTACTTTTTACAAACGTTTCTAAGTCATAATTTCGAAATGTGATTAGCATCCTAGAATAAACAGACTTTTCGTGTATTTAAATATCTCATTACTTTTTCTCTATTTCCACACCTTTTCTCCATGATATTTTTTACCGTCTCAGTCCTTTATACAATATCAATAATTGATACACAGACAAATAAGACTATCTATTTTACTCACTAACTACGCATCTACTTACTTAACTATGCATCTACCTATCTAACTAGCTAGTTTTAACTATATGTCTAACTGCCTATCTATGAACAGACTATATGTTTACAAATGTAATCACGTACTTAAGTTATTATGCATCCATATGTCTACTTAAGTCAAGTTTTCTTGCTTTTTGTGTTTGATATGTAATCAGTTTTCAAGAAGACCACTATTGGAGGTAGATAAAATATGAATCTCGAAGTTTACTATTGTGGTTAGAAAGATTACCATCTCCTCTGTCAAGCAATACAAGACAGAGATGACTAATTATTTTCATCTAAGAGAATATAAAGATTTTATTGAAGACTCTACATCATAATTCTTCAAAACTTGATGTTATAATTTAGTGTATTTTCAATAGAAAAATAATATAGTTTTCTGTCGATTGTAGATAGTATTTAAAAATTCATCAACTGTCAAGTTCTTGCTATTTTATAGTTATTCAAAAAATGCCTGCTGCGATTTGCCTCTGCAATAAATACTAACTATCTAATTATCGACCTAATTCTTTGTTAAAACATCCGCTTTATTGAATATTTGACTATTTTTTAATTATATAAATAACTATGTATCCTATCTATTTCTGTATCTATCTGTCGTCTATCAAAGCAACAAAGATACCTTAAAAATGACTTTTCATTAAATTAATAGTAGAGAATACACATCGCAGACGAGACTGTATGAAAAAAGTAGACAAGTTGGAAATAAAACAGACCACATAGAAAATAATGCCAATGGAGAATGACACGAAAAGGTTGTAGCAATTGATGAAAGTTCGAAACGAGTTACGTTAATCATTTAAAAGATAGGTCACTGAGTATCAATTTTTATGTTTATCATAGACTTCTTATTCTAGCTGAGACAGATAAGAGATTTAAATTCAGGCGCCAGAATGCTACCATTGAAATATCTTATCGTTCTTCTTAATTCCACAGTCGATTATCATGAACATAAAGATAAAGATTAGCTGCATATTTCACATATGTTGTCATTATTATCAGAAAGTTTATAGATGAGGATGAAACATGAAACTCAGTAATTCTTCACTTTAATCATATCCTTTATGAAGCTGTTGGATAAGCAAACGTACTCTTTTTATCATTTTTGTCTCTTACAAATAAATCGCTTTATATTAAATCTACTTTGTATTCTTACTCTACATAAAATTAGCCTTTTTTTTTGCGTTTTATTTGAGACGTCAATATGTATTCACAGAGTGGACCTATCAAGAACATAAGCATTTTATGCGTTAAAATAGTCTAACCTGTGACTTCACATCGTTAACAATGCATTTCGAGAAGTTACATGCGTGCAAAACGACAAGCCTAGTGGTACTGTTAGAGAAAATTTTAATCATAGTCACACCCAAATAACCTAGTATCTCCTCATCCTTAGACCATAATTTCTTTTCCACATGTATTTTTGTAAAAATGAAGGGGTGACTTTTAGTCTTTGTGGTCTTGATATTTCCAAGAAGGAAATATTTGGAACTTCTTTGTCTCTGATAAATTTTGTTCTACTTATCAAGATCTATTCATCTCGAAAGTTTCAAAATTTTTTGGTAAGGTGCTCTCCAAAAGTGTGGGGGATGGAAGAGATCCCTTAATTATTCAGAAAAAAATCTTTTCATAAGTACTATTCCGAGTTTCTACTATTCATTTGATTATGTAAATTTATTTTAGGTTCGTTGGAGTCTGATGATTCTTTTTATGTAAGCATTTATTATATTTGTAATGTTCTATATTTTTTTGTCATATCATAATGATAAATAATTTTAGTCTCAACAAGCTCCGCCACCAGCGAATTTTTCACATGGAGTACCCTCAATGCTCGACGATTATCCTCGAAATAGTGGATCATCTGATTATGATACTCGTGCCGGTGGTCCACCGATGAAACGACTACGCCATGATGTTTTCAATGATGGTCATTGGGCTAATGCACCCACAGAACGACGAGGAACGAATTTTTCATCAATACCACAAAATCAAGCATCTCACTGGCGACAGAGCACTAATGAGTTACCAGCAAGTGCTAACACTATATTAGATGAAACACTTGGTGATACATTAACTGCTGCACAACAAGGTGTTTCACCATTTTTTCAAACAGCTAGTGATGAAGAAATACGAGGATTTAATCAAACATTAAGAATATTTCAAAAATGATTTTTGAATTTTTGTATTTTATTATCAAGAGAGTATCTTTCTTTGTTTAAGGATTTATTTTTGTCGTCTTTACTATTGTTGTAATATTATTTGTATACAAAATAAGAGAAGAACCGAAATCGATCTTTGTTTTGTTTTCTTTTTTGACTTTTATTCTATGTAATTATTCGAGAAAAAAAAAATGAAAAATAAAATCCGATTCATTTGTTTCCTCTTCTTTTTCTTTATTATTTCGTTTAAGAAATTTCCTAAATTAAAATTTATTAGAAAATACATTTACATCGAATGTTATTTTCATCATATATTTATCGTAAATTTAATACTATAATATCTAATTTTCGTCATTCATCATCGAATGTAACAATTAAAATTAGTCATGTTGATGATACACCATCAATTCGTCTTATTGGAATAAATCGTCCATCGAAAAGAAATTGTGTTAATCATTCTACAGCACTTCAACTTTTTTCAGCATTTCAACAATATGAAAAAGATGATAGTGTACGTTTAGCTATTTTATATGGTGAAGGTGGTTCAGCATTTTGTGCTGGTTATGATTTAAGTGAAGTTGCTTCAGCAAATCTTCCACTACCAATGAATTATAATAAAGATAAACTTGCACCAATGGGACCAAGTCGTATGAATTTAAAAAAACCATTAATAGCTGCTATTGCTGGACCATGTGTTGCTGGTGGTCTAGAATTATCACTTCTAGCTGATATGCGTGTTGGTGAACAATCATCAAAATATGGTGTGTTATGTCGTCGTTTTGGTGTACCACTTATTGATGGTGGTACAGTTCGTTTACCACGTCTTATTGGTCTTTCACGTGCACTTGATTTAATTCTAACAGGTCGATCTGTAACTGCACAAGAAGCATTTCATATTGGATTAATTAATCGTCTTGTACCTGATGGTCAATGTTTATTGGAAGCAATTCAACTGGCAAAAGATATACTTCGATTTCCCTATGAATGTATGAATACTGATCGAATGTCAGCATATTTTTCTGTATCGAATACAATTGATGATAGTCTTAAGAATGAATATGAACATGGAATAAAATTAATTGAACGTGAATCAATATCAGGTGCAAAACATTTTGTTGAAGATAAACAAGGACGAGGGGGAAAATATGATGATATTAAATGAAAGATTAGATTTTACTTTCTTTTTGATTTTTTTTTTAATTGGGATTTTTTTATTAAAATTTAAAAATTACATCTGTAAGATTAATAGTTAGTTACATTACAAAAAAAAAACATCTTTCTTTTCTTTTCTGTTTTAAAAATATGCATCGAGTTTATAAGCTAAATTTTTTATAAGACGATAATGAGTTCGTGGTCCAATATCAATTGTATTTTCGACATCTTTCCAAATAAAACGTGGTTGTTCAAGATATTCAAGTTGTTGATTATGAAGATATGGTATACATGATGTTAATTGATGATCATTATCTAATAAATATTCAATTGATAATTCAATCCAAGCATTATCTGTATTACGAGCATCATCAAAATAAGCACCTTTCCATGGTGTTGGATTTTGCTCAAATAAATGATTTAATGCAATAAGAGATGATGAAATTTTTTTTCGATTATTTAATATTATACCTAATTTGATATTAAAATCATAAGAACAAAAAAATTAGACTTATAATGGATGATTGGAAAGTTTTTAGACAAGATGTTTGTTCACTTTTAACTCGTTAAAAATTATTAAAAGATGTGAATTAGGAATCAGAATTTTGTGTTGTTTTCGAATATGAACATTAGAAATTTTGTCTTAATTTTTGTTCGAGTATAGTGAAATAGTCTTGAAAAAGCCCGAAAATTGTTGTATTTTCATTAATGTGATTCGAAATTAAAAGTTGAAATCTTTAATTTATACATCAGCGTGTTGATCAAAAGCTATGCTACAAAATGTACTATTTGAAGTTTTCTTTTTGGTCTTTCAACAAGGCACTTCAATCTTCGTTCTTTCTCAATGATCATTTTTGAAAAATTGACAACCGTTTTATGTTGAAAGGAGCTCTTGAAAAAAACTACTTGTAGCTTCACTTGAGCACCACCTGCACCTTCATTCAACAGAGCACATTTTGAAGAGAAGTGTTCGCTCTACACAACGGCTGACTCCGAAAATTTTTTGTGTTCGAAAGTGACATATAGAATAAACACAAACCTGTTGGCTTACAATTAAAAATAAGTTTTTAGGTCTTTCAAAAAGTTCGTCACTACTTTAAAACAAGTCAAAATGAGCAAACATAATCATCAGAAACGTCGACTCACAAGTTCCGTCCAAACTAATTTTGTTGGGCTTTTTGGAAGATTAATTCACTATTCTGGAAAAACAAAACTGAGACAAATTTTCTAAGTTCGTGCTTGAAAAGATCACAAAATCATAGATTTTGATTCATTGGAAATACTTTCTAACGAATCAAAAAGTGAACAAACATTTTGTCTAAAAACTTTTCAATCATCAATTAATTTAATTTAACCTGTATGAATAATAAAACGTTTTAAACGATCTTGTAATTGAGGAGGANATTAGGAATCAGAATTTTGTGTTGTTTTCGAATATGAACATTAGAAATTTTGTCTTAATTTTTGTTCGAGTATAGTGAAATAGTCTTGAAAAAGCCCGAAAATTGTTGTATTTTCATTAATGTGATTCGAAATTAAAAGTTGAAATCTTTAATTTATACATCAGCGTGTTGATCAGAAGCTATGCTACAAAATGTACTATTTGAAGTTTTCTTTTTGGTCTTTCAACAAGGCACTTCAATCTTCGTTCTTTCTCAATGATCATTTTTGAAAAGTTGACAACCGTTTTATGTTGAAAGGAGCTCTTGAAAAAAACTACTTGTAGCTTCACTTGAGTACCAACTGCACCTTCATTCAACAGCACATTTTGAAGAGAAGTATTCGCTCTACACAACGGCTGGCTCCGAAATTTTTTTGTGTTCGAAAGTGACATATAGAATAAACACAAACCTGTTGGCTTACAATTAAAAATAATTTTTTAGGTCTTTCAAAAAGTTCGTCACTACTTTAAAACAAGTCAAAATGAACAAACATGATCACCAGAAACGTCGACTCACAAGTTCCGTCCAAATTAATTTTGTTAGGCTTTTTTGAAGATTCATTCACTATTCTGGAAAAACAAAACTGAGATAAATTTTCTAAGTTCATGCTTGAAAAGATCACAAAATCATAGATTTTGATTCATCGGAAATACTTTCTAACGAATCAAAAACTGAACAAACATTTTGTTTAAAAACTTTTCAATCATCAATTAATTTAATTTAACCTGTATGAATAATAAAACGTTTTAAACGATCTTGTAATTGAGGAGGAAATCGACTACCTATCATACGTAAACCACCAGTT
The DNA here is from genome assembly GCA_905329745.1 of Rotaria sp. Silwood2. Classification (NCBI taxonomy): domain Eukaryota; kingdom Metazoa; phylum Rotifera; class Eurotatoria; order Philodinida; family Philodinidae; genus Rotaria; species Rotaria sp. Silwood2. The sequence goes on along the minus strand of CAJNSZ010000003.1, from coordinate 2,981,765 downwards.
AAAATAAAATCATGTGTTGTATAACCATCAGTTTGTATTTCTAAAAGAATTTCGAGAATCTTTTTTTCATTTGATGGATGTAAAAGAATATTTCCATAAATATCACGTTTCCATCGACATATTATTATATAATGATATATATTTGGACCCCATCTAAGAAGTATACCACGTCCTTGTAAACCAGTACGACCAATAGGATTCAATGGAAGACCATCATGTTCACGTATATGATAATGTTGATAAACACTACGACGATCGACAGCACCATCGATTGTATTAAAATGAAGAGAAATCGATGATGATGATTTGAGTAGATCTAAAAAAATTCACAGGAACAATTTTGTTTTTCTTTATTATATTTTATTCATACCAGGATCTGCACCTGGATTGATATAAATTTCTTCAGCAGTAAATATAGTCGGTCTATATTGTGACCATTCATATGACCATGGTACTTGAATATCATTAACTAATGTTCGTAATACATTTTTATACATTGTATAAGGACTTGTACGCGCTCGATGATGAATTCGTTGTTTTTTATTAATATCATCGTCATCATCCTCATCCTCATCATCATTATCTAATCTATCATGATATAATAAAACATTATTTTTTTTTCGTATTACAGATGGAATTTTTAATTGATAATTTTGCCAATGATCAATTGTCTTTTGTGATTTTAGAGAACGTTTACTTGGAATAAAACGAGTTAAATGATTATTTACATTAAGATCTTGTGTAGTTATATTTGAATTCAATGGTGTTATTGATCGAGCAGACATAGCTGTTAGACAAGCTTGTACAACTGTATCACGTATAGTATCCAAAGATTGTTGCATAAAATCTTTAAACCAATCGAAATGATTTTCACTATCATTTTGAACAGTGACCGATTTTTTACAAATAAATTCTAAGACAAAATAGATATTTAAATAATTAATCTAAAGCAAATCAAACGATATATTTTTGAAAGAAATAATGTCTAGATAAAGTCATCTCCTAGTAATTGTATTGAGTTGAACAGTATGTCATAGGATCTTGATGGGTATCCTAGTGAGATTTGTCTCACGTCATTCGACTTCATATTATAACTATGAATAGGTCTCGATGGAACTAGAAAAAGCTTAAAAGGATTCAGAACTCATGGCCTATTGATGAAAAGTTAGAACTATTTCAATGTAATTTTTATTAAGAGCATAGCATTATCGAAAAATTCAAAACGAAGATTTTTTAGTTGAAGTTTTGTCTATAAGCAGATTTCATAGCAATAAAATAATTCTGAAAGTTTCAAAGGAAATGAATATGAATCGGATAATTGCTTTTTCTTCTTCTTCATTGAAATATGATCCTACCATTTTTTGATTGTGAATTAGTTCGAGCACATTGTGATTCATTTGATTCTGATAACGAAATAATTTGTTGTTTTCGAGCATTTTCAGAGAAAGCTAAATGATCAGTATGATTTCGTTGTTTCTTATTCATATTATCTTCTTCATTTATTGTTCGTTGACTTTCTCTAGATGAACATCGTTTTCGTGAATAATATCGTTGAAATGATGAATAAGAATTTTTCTTATTCTCATTTGTTGTTGCATGTTTTTGTACAATCGATTCACTAAATTCAATTTCAATAGTTGATTCAGATTTAAAATCATCTTCATGATTTTGTTGAATAGAATGATTTTTTATTGAATTCATATTTAATTTTCTTATTTGATCATATTGAATTTAAAAAAAAAAGATACAATGAGAAAATATTAGAAAGCAAAAATCTTCAATATATTGTCAAGGAGATTCTTTTTTGGTAAAATAAATTAAAAAAAACTAGGGAGCGCACTTTATACTTATCTCTTTGGTATTTAAAAAACAAAAACAAGATGTATCCTTATTGATTTATTTTTCATTATCTATTAGAAATTGTGTTTGTTGGGTCGGCTAATGTTCATGTTAATAATACATTAATTGCTGATAAATCAGGTCGTGTACTAATTTATCATGGTGCCAATTTTTTATCAAAAGAATTTCCTTAGTATTCAAATTTTGTTGAAAATAGGGTTTGAATTGTGTAAAAAATTTATGTTTCTTTCATTTATTGCATTTTAGAATGATGCGGTCTGGTGTTGAACTTGAACCAAAAAACTATAATGTTACTTATTTAAATACAATGAAAAAAATTATTGAATTACTTGCATCAAATCATATATTTGTTTTATTTGATGTGCATCAAGACATATTATCAAGTTGAACAGGAACTTATGATGGTATACCAGAATGCTTATATGATCGATTTTCACCTCCAGTTCATTCGTGTAATAAAAGAAATAAGAAAAGTTTTTTTTTTTATACTAAGATTTTCTTTTTTTTTTAGAGACTTGACCATTCCAGACGGCTCGTAGTATTAATAAGTGGTTTCTTGGATGTGTAAAAAATAATTGATTTGAAACTAACTTTAGTCCTTAGTTTTAAATGTTAGTTATATAACAGAAGCGCATGTTCACATGAATTTCAATGTTTATATAATAATAACGGTGATGCTATTGAATGAATGAGTGATTTTTGGCGATTGATAGTTTCGACTTATAAACTAAAGTCTAATGTTCTAGGGTGAGTAACTATTCTTTCATTTTTCTATTCGATTATTTTTCGTATTTTGTTTTTATTTGTATTCAGATATGAAATTATCAATTAAGCATGGACTGGAAATTATTTACAGAATCCATTTTTACTCTGACCACATATTACTCGAGCTGCAAACTTACAACAAATTTACGAAAAAATAGCTAAAGCTATTCATTCAGTCGATAACAATGCTCTTATTTTTTACGAACCTGTAACATAGGGTGGTATGTAATAGCTCTACACGAATTTATTCTAATGTCATATTTTTTATTTAGCGTTCGATTAAATGATAAATATTTTGGTACTGAATTTACTCATGCACCTGATGGTAATGATTATCAAATACCATTATTTGATCGTGTACTTTGTGATGATATTGAAGAACCAGTGCTTTTTCGTTCGATTCAAAATGATCTTGCACAATTAGATAGTTCAGAATTTTAAACTCAATTTGGTAAGTGTGACGATTTACTAACATATGATGAGCAACTTGATTGGGCTTTAGATCCGGCTGATGCATTTTTATAATCAAGGGTCATTTTCGGGAAATTTTTATAATGATTAAACATTAATGAAACTTTTATCACGTGTATATGTTCGTGCTATTGCTGGTAAACTACTAACAATGCAATATATAACTGAAGATATTTTTTTTTTGATTTATCTTATTATATTGATACAAATATAAAACAACCTACAGAAATCTTCGTATCACCTCTACAATATCTAAAATCAAGTTATAATATTACTGTAAATGATATATTAAAATGGCAAGTTGATTGAACAAATCCTAATATTATTCTTGTTAAACCTAGAGACCAAATTATAAATAGTAAAGATCAAAATGTTCTAGGTGTATTTTTTTATATTTGAACTTTTGCTTTTCTATGATGAAATATTTTTTTAAATCTAATGTAGTTCATTTGATTTTTTTACGTTTTAATGATTTTTCTAAAAAAATTAATTTAATACAAATAAGTTTAGTATGAATTAAATATATTCTTATTAGATTGAATGTATAAAGACATAAGAAAAAAAAAATAGCGCAAGTAAGAAAATTAATAATTATATTTTTCTTCTTTTTTTGTGTTATTAATTTCGAAACGATATCGATGTTATTAGACTATAAAATGTGACTATGATTAAAATTCATTTACAGGATTTTTTGAACAGTAAAATTAACAAACCAAATGAATCAATATAATTTCCACTCATCAAACCATTCTAAATCAATCAACATTCAAAATAATAAAAAGTTCACTTGTACTCATATTACTGTCACACCTCAGTCAATGACAAAATGTAATGGTACTTGCTTTCAAACAGGTATATCTATATTAATATTACACATCATATAAAATATTGAATTAATTAATTTTTATTAATTTTAGATATCTATCAACAAATATCATATGCCCATTCACCTGTGTATTCACGCTCTTGTTCATCAAATATAATTCCTGCAAATCATTTCAAGCCTTTTACAAAGGTTCAACCATGGTCTTTTATGCCTTCAATAGATAATAATCCTCCATTTAATGAATCATCTTACTTCAAAAAGATTAAAAAAAAGCAAACATCACTCAATCGTTCTTCATATCGAGTCACAGTACGACGAATAACTGCACCACATATCGCTGCAGCTGCAGTTGAAACTTATCGCATGCATAAAAATAAAGTATCAAATACAATTCATTATGAACAATTAAATCAAACAGTCATAAATAATCATGAACGATGCAGAACTCTAGAAGCTACGAATATATATAAAGAAAATTATTATAACTCTAATAATGAAAATATTCCATCAGTACCTTTTAAGAAAATCTTAATCATAAATAATGGTATTCAAATGAGCAGTACTAGTTTAATTATAACAAATAATGATCAAGTAATGATCTTATATATTTTCATGAATATTTGTAATTAATTTTTAGATAAATCTTATTAGTGATAATAATTCAGAGGAAAATTTTTCTGAACATTATATGAAGCAAGTTCAAACATTCAATGAATTATTGCCATCTATGACACAAATAAGCCAATCAACTAATGATAGGTTAGTCTTATCTAGAATTTATTCAGCATTGATAAATGTCAAAGTCATCAATCCGACATTTTCCTTTCATCAAATAACAATTAAACACGCTCCAACCCTTCCCGCCCTCCCAGAATGAAAGGTCATAGCCTTTAATTATGGAGATTTACATTTTTTTTTCGATGAGTTTCCAAGAAAAAAGGCTTTTTGGAAAACCCATAACATTCTATTACGTCTTATTAAGTTTTTCTTATGGATGATCTTGTATTCTGGGACATGTAGCAAAAGTGACAATATAATCTGATAAAAAAAAAGAATTGCTTCATTGTATGTCTAATAAAAATTAGGTTAATAAACAAATCCAATCAAAATGTAATTGTATGACCAAAACAATACTCATCTGTTCAATTTCAAATTATGATTAATAAAGCAGATAAATATAAATCTCCATCTATCAAATAGAAATATAATTCATTAGAGAGTTAATTAGCATAAATTGTTTTCATTTAAACAAAAATTTATGTGATAAGAAAATAAATGAAATTGATTATATATATATTCAAAATGATTTTCTTCTAGCTTTACATAATGCTGCGTCAAATGAATTAAACATTGAAACGTCTTTCATGCATACTACATATACCAATTACATCGATTTTCATTATAATTATAATCAAATATAGATAATATGAAAAATTCAATGACATACGTATCCTCTGATTATCTCGATCTATAAAATCTTTATTATCATTAATCGATTAAACTTAAACATCAGTTACTCATATTGGCAGAGCTAATTTATTTTTATATCTTACTGGATCAATCTTTGATTTTTAGATTAAATGATTGATGAAATTAAAACAAAAAAACTTCTTTTTATTTTTCTTAAATTTTTGTTTTAGCATTTTTTTTTATTGGATCTAATGTAATAGCAATACGACCAAAAAAAGAATAACTACTTTTAGTAATGAAAAGTTAATACAGCCCGTGGTATTCAAGAGGAAAAGATTTGGCGAAAATGAAAAATAAATATGTCGGTTCTTCATGATAACACACACAAACAAACAAACGCATATTTGGTCGAATCCATTTTTCAAGTCTAAGTTTATTTAAAGCTATTTAAGCCTTTGTTTGAGTAGTGGCATTAGCTTCAGCTTTCTTTTTTGCAGCTACAAAAGCCATAAGATTGTCAGTTGTTTCTGATTTGGGTCGTTCCAATGGAAATCCTAGTGCTCGTGACCATATCATTTGGGCAAGTACACCAAGTGCACGTGAAACACCAAATAAAACAGTATAAAAACTCATTTCTTTCATACCATAATACTAATAATAAAAAATATACATACATTGATAATATAAATAATTTAAATAAAATAATAAACTTACTCGAAGAAGAACACCAGAATGTGCATCTACATTTGGCCATGGGTTTCTAATTTTACCAATATCACCAAGTATTGGTGGTACAACTTTAAACAGTTGTGAAACAATTTTAAACATATTGTCATTCGGTAAATGCTTGAGAGCAAAATCACGTTGACATGTATAGCGTGGATCAGTTTTACGTAAAACAGCATGTCCAAAACCAGGTACAACACTTGTTTTAAGTGTATCAAGAACATATTGTTTTATTTGGTCATCAGTTGGTGTTTCACCTAATTTTTCAACTAATTTTGTTATCCAAACTAAAACTTCTTGATTAGCAAGACCATGAAGTGGCCCAGCAAGACCATTCATAGCAGCAGCAAATGATAAATATGGATCCGAGAGAGCACTGCCAACAAGATGACTTGTATGTGCACTTACATTACCACCTTCATGATCACTAAATTTCGTAAAAACAATAAATATACATATAAATTATATTTGTTAAATTTATTTTTATCTTTTCTAAATATGAGCAGGATGATCCTAGAATCGAAACTGGGACTAAGTATTCTTTTTTTGACCGGGACCGAAAACAATCGGTTTCTCTCATCACTAATCCTTACCTATGAATTGTTAAATAAAGTCGAAGTACATCAACAAAATATTTATTATCATAACCTAACATAGTTGCAAAATTCCATGACCAATCTTTTTTTGAATCAATAGCACCAACAGCTGTTCCATCACGATATAAATTTCGATAGATAATAGAAGCAATTGTTGGTAATTTAGCTATTAAATCCATTGCATCTTCATAAGTATACTACAAGAAAAAAAAAACAAGGAAAAAAATTTGTAATAAAAATGAAATATATAAACCAACCTCCCAATATTTAGATTTTGGTACATTATCCGAATAAGCTTTTGCAAATTTCGAACCAAGATTAAGAACAGTAACAGCAGCACTAAGTTGTGACATTGGATGAAGTTGTGCTGGAAAATTATTTAACATTGTCACAACATGTTGAGGTATGTCAGCACGATTATTCCATTCACGAGTAACCCAGTCGACCTTACAAAAATGAATAATATTTTTTTTTTGTCCTGTTATTTATATAAATAATTACTTGTTCTTGAGTTGGCATTTGTGATGTAGCTAACAACCAAAAGAGACCTTCAGGTAATGGTTCTTCGCCACCTTTTGCTCTTGGTAATTGAGCTCGACATTCGTCGATTGTTTTGCCACGAAAACGAATACCTTCATTGGCATCTAATAGTGATGTTTCATACACAAGACCTTTAATATCACGCATACCACCATAAATCTTAACAGTGTATCATAAAAGATAATTTATAAAAATAAAATATTTTATTTTTACTTGATCAACATTGACCTGGCCAATTACTACATCCTTATTTTCAGCTTTAAATGCAGCTACACGTTTTTGTTCTTTTGGAATAAGTTCACGTAGAACTTCCTTCAAATCCTATAAACAAAAAACGAAAATTTTATTTAAATAGATAAAAGAAATGAAATAAATGTACTGTTGTTTGTGTTGAAGCATAACATTTCGATTGTAAGCCAACAAGATGATTCTTTGTGAATAAAAACAAAGAAAATTTCTATTATTTAAATAGATATTAATTAAAATACCGTTCGAATTGTTGAATTTGCAATGCGAAGAATTGAACGAGTACCAACTGCCATTTTGTTTTTCTCCTTTTATATTTAGGTCTAAAATGTATGCGTACTACTATTATTGATAGGGATCAGCAAAAGAAAAAGAATGAATCGTACACATTCACCTTCAGTAAACACCCATAGTCCACAAAGTATTTTGTCCAATAAAATATCAGATTTTATTTGCTGACTTTGATATAAATGTTAAAGTATAGTGATAGTTTGCGACATCTGTTTAACTCTGTGTTTTATTTTTTATTCTTATTTATTAAGAGAACTCATTAGTAAAGCCTCTATGTTAAAACAATATTGATATTTGACAATGATATTGATTGTTTGTTTTTATTTTAATACATAGAGTATTAATTATTAAATCGATTTTGGCTAAAACTTTTCTTGATGAAAAACTTACAATAATTTTGATAAGACATCTTTTGTCTCTAGAGTCGCAGTGTGTTTTAGTTTTACAATCAATAAAAGTAACCTTGATTTCATGTTGTGATATTTTTAAAAAGTTTTTATATCTACAAGAAAATATGTTCTTTGTTTTCATTGTCGTAAACTTCTAATCTTTTTCTTTTAAGACCTTCTCTCATCAGTAGATTCATGAAAACTGAATATATATATATATATAGTAGAAAAATTATATTAAAATTCAATAATTGAGATTTGATGCACAAAAAAAACTAATGACCTTATGGTTACCTGGATACAAAACAATCAAATAACTTTTGAGAATAACATGGGTACATGATGGTATATGACATGTAAATGTCGAAGGTTTTATCTTGGGTTTTTATTCTCTTATCATATCGAAAAGAATACGGAGCTCGTTATTTACACATAAACAAGCACACATGTTTTATATTTCTCCGTATACGACCGAATTACATGGCCCCCATATACGGAACATATACCAGAAAAAATAGAGACCGTATATGACATACTGATATACGATCCCATGACGTAAATCGTCATAAGTTTCCGTATACGATTGTTTACGTTCGTGCCTATTTCACTTGGGTAATAGAGAAAATAACGTTTGATGAATAAAATAAATATATATATATATATATACAGTAGCCGACAAAAGTCTCTACCTATCCAAATCTCGGCTACCACAAGTACTGGAGATCTGAAAATTCGTGTGCATATAATTCACCAAGAATTTAGATCATAGCCATGAGCTTGCTTTGATTGGTAACATACAACAAGAATTATGGCGTATAGTAATGGATAGCACTTCTTTTTTTCTTTGAGGTTTATGTATCAGAAAAGAAAAAGCTTTATGGAACAGCTGATTCCTCATTATTCACAGCTATACTCTAGCTATCTACGCTATTAATTTCATCGAAGTCCATAAATCCGAACTAGAACTGTGGGCATTTCATTGTGACTATTTGAAGGGCGAAAAACTCCCTATTGCACTGTGTCGAACATAATTGAGTAATTCTTCAATAAATCAAGCTCAAACTATTAGAGAAACTTTGCTTGTAGCTGAGCATTATTGCCCACAAGCTTCACGAAAGAAGCATCTTCCAAAGAGAAATGGTGTGCCATGCATTATTGTGTTGGCGCCAACTACTCAGAGACCTTCAAAGGCAGCAATCTTGCAGCGAATAGCATGATATTTTGAGTGAAGAAAGACTTTACACTACGCTTCAGTTATACAGTAAAATATCGAAACTTAATCATGTATTTGATAAAAAGCGGTGCAAAATTTAGTGGGCAATTTTTACAGGTCAAAAACCTTGCATCAAAAAAAGGCTGCGATCATTATAATTCTTATTGTATTGAAGCAATCGGAGTGAGCTCATGAGTATGATCTCAATTCTTAGTGGATTATATGCACACGAATTTTCAGATCTCCAGTACCTGTGGTAAGTGAGATCTGTGTGGGTGGAGACATTTGTCGGCTACTGTATATCGGATGTCCCCAGAGTTTTGCGACATTTTTTATTTTGCATCTATCTCGACTTAAGAAAATTATAAAATCTTGATTTTTTTCTTAAAAGATGCGCCGTGAAAAGCTCTAGAAAAGCTGTACAAAGAAATCTCTATTAACTGGTTCTGATAGTTTTCCGATGCTTAATACGAACAACCTACATGGTGGCGCTATGTCCCACCGTATTGAGCATTGTAAAAATGTTTGAAAGACCTGTTCGTTTTGCAATAGGGATTTGTTCATACAGATTGTACAGAGCTTTTAACAGCGCATCTTTGAAAAAAGAAATCAAGACGTTATCATTTTCTCAGGTCAAGATATATGCAAAACAAAGATGTCTTGCAAACATTTTTATTATGCTGAAATAGCTCTATTATTTAGGTAGTTCATTTTGATTGTGAAAAAACTAACAGAGCAAGTCAATAGGGCTTTTTTTACACGAACTTTGTAGAGCTTTTTATGATGCATCCTTTTAAAAAATAATCCAAATTGTATCATTTTTTCAAGTCGAGATATAGACGAAATAAAAAAAGGGTGACAATATTTCTGATCACCAAAAAAAGATACTTTTGATCACCACAACTCTTTGGATACTTTTGATCACCAAAAAACGATACTTTTGATCACCATTTTTTAGTTTCTTCATTTCAAAATATCTATTTCTGAAACAATGCAACATTCACAATAAGAAAAGTCTGTATATTATTAACAACGTATTAAAAAATCACAAAGACCTATTTACAACTTGGGTGTGGGTATGGGTTTAGATATGAGTATTAAAAGGGCGATTCACAACCCCACACCCACCCACACATTCACACCCACACCCTACACCCTGAATACGAAGGAGACGTTACTTTTTGTTGATATAGGAATTTTCCCTATCGCTATGTTGGAATTTTCCAAGTATTCATCTTATTCTCGATATTGAATTTCTCCTTCTACTTCTTTATTTTCTACTTGGATTTATACAATATGTTTATTATATATAGATCGATATCAGTGGCGTACGCAGAAATTTTTCAAGGGGGGGGGG
>CAJNSZ010000003.1:2936623-2970990 GCA_905329745.1 Rotaria sp. Silwood2 | reverse complement strand
AAAAAATATTGATTGTTTTCTTTTCTATATTCATATCTTCTCTTAATAATTTCTTATTTATGTATCTAAATCTTCTCTATAATAAATTTTTTTTTGATAAACTTGTCTACGAGTAATTAGTAGGACGAAAAAATCTCATCAAATCATATAATCTGTTCTTCATTGATTAATTAGATTTTTTTTTTCGACGAAACGGGAATGGAAGAAAAATACATTTTCGACGAAACAGGAAAATCAATTAAGCTTTCGACGAAACGGGACCTAATCGTATTTTCATGTAACACTGAAGCGCTTGTCTTGAGCAAGAAAGTCATGCGCTATGGAAAAATCATGAACTCTGTGCAGGTCAAGAGCATGAAAAAAAAGTTCGTCCAGGGTGATATTTTCTCCTGACAAGTTAATAATGGGCAAGTTTTTTTATGTGACATTAGGTATATATATTATATGAGAAAAAATAAAGATAATCACGTGTTCTATATTACTATTTGTTTCATAATCATTCACAAAATACATAAAGGAAAGCAAATAAATTCTACTTAGAAATTCAACCAAAAATACCAGGACATAGAAACCATAAATTATCATTCGTACTGTCCAGGGCACTTTCGCAATATGATTCTTCTCTTCTCTTCTTTTCTTTTTCTTATCTTATTCTAGTGATTCAAAATGTCGTTAAAAGTGAAGGCGAGAAGAAAATTTAGAAACCAGGAGAAAAGCCTAAAAACCAGGAGTCTCCTGGCTAAATCAGGAGGTTTGGCAGCCCTGGTCTGATTACTGTTATTATGCTGTATCTCATATTAATGTAACTTTTATTTATATAGGGATTTCATTTGAAGTTCTTTTCAAATATCTTTTCATTTCCTTATTAAAAAATTAAAGAAATGAATAGAATTTTATTGAAATTGAATAGAATATTTTTCTTTTAATTAAAAATAGTTTTTATTTATTATTTAATTTAAAAATAACATAAAATACAACTATATTCGAATAGAAAAAGAGTTGTTTTGCCGAATGTTATAAACAAACTTATATCGAATGATTGTTCACAGGCGACATCATTATTATCAAGTTGACTTCATGACTTATTCATAACCAATAGAAAAAGAAAAAAATTCTTTCTTTGTACAGAATATTCTTTTACCTGTATCATACCTTTATTACAATCTTTTTTTCCTCTTTATATAAAAATTTTTTATACATAATTAATAATTGCTTAGAATTCATTATATGACAAAAAAAATATCTATTAGTGAATGTTTTTTACTATTTTAAGATGCTGTCATTTCAATATCTTCGATATTGGCAATCAATCAATTTTCGATGTGTGTCCTTAGGTAAGAAAAAAAAACAAAATATCTACTAAGAAACTAACTGCCCGAAGTAATCATAACTTTTTCCTATAAATAGAAGATGTATATACCGGGCAAACCTTAAGAATATATCAATTCATGTAATGCAAAGACTAAAAAAATAGAATTTTCTCTGTAAGATTCTAATTTTTAAATAAACAAATCTTTTCAGAATTTTCAATCTGAAACTATTTTCAATATTGATATTTCAACTGACATATCCAACTTGTTTTCAGATGTAGTGTACACAAAATTTGAATTTTTTAAAATTTAAATATTGAAGATGTGGCATCAAAACATTCTGAAACTTTTTAGACAAAACAATTGAAATATTGATATGAACATAGTTTCCGATTAAATTATAAAAAAACTTGTTTGCTGAAAAATTAATATCTTGTAGGGAAATTTTTACTATTCAGTCTATTGATTGTATGATTTTATATCCAATTAAGGTTTGTCTGGCATATTAGTTTGTACTTATGGACAACTCATCGATCACGAGTATTAAATCGTTACTAGGGTAGTTTCCTCCTCCGTTTTTCTTGCTACATATAATTGACATATATCTACAGATCGAAACATAAGTTAATGTGCATGATCAAAAATCGGTATGACCTGAAAAAAGATATCATTTGATTTTCGATTGTCTAATTATGAATACTTTTCTTGTTCTTTCATAGCTATTCGATAAGAGGAATAATTCTAGATTAATTCTAATGAAAATAATGCGAAAACATGTCTATACATGTTTTAATTCGAAAGGTTACCGAATCATTTTTAGTTTACATAAGAGAAAGGTAAAAGATATTTTTATGATAGACAGTCCTTGGTTTATTTTTTTTGTCATTTGGATGATTATTTCGCACGTTCTTTTTTCTCTTCACATGACTGAGTTTATATGCTCACATATAAGCGTGCTCTTTTGATTATGTACTGTTGATGTCTTACGTTGAAGGGTACAAAAAAAAAAAAACTCCGTTCGTATTCATAGTTTAATGCTTTTCTTTGCTACTCTTCATTTATCATGAATATTTCTGACATCATCATTTGATGAAAATGGTAGAAAAACATTTTCGTTTTTTTTTCTTCATTTTTTTCCGATTCTTTATCATAAAAATGTCAATAGTATATATAATTTACTCCTTTTTTTTCTCTCTATATACGTACTTTTGATTATTAAAATATTTACTTATATTTAAAGGAAACAAATTTTATTTGACGACAAGGTATGAGCGAAGATGGTTCGACGATAAAGGAGAGCGTGATTATTTCTCCAGAAAAGGAACAAATAAAATCTGGTAATACAAATAAGAAACAAACATTACATGAAAATAATAATTCTCAATATGAACAATTTATTGAACGAATTGAACAACTTGATCTTATTGATGAAGCACAGGTTATTATTAATATTTCTTAAATTTACTTTCATTGATGAAGATTATTTCTCTATAAAATAGTTTTTATCAATAACTATAAATCATTGAAAAGAGAAATAAGATTATTAAAGAAAAAAATCCATGTATTATTTCAGATCGGATCATATTTTTCACAAGAATTTTTTTTCTTTTATTTATTATTGAAAAACAAAAGCTTAACAAAAAATGAAATAATACGAAAATATTTTCAGAGATCATATTCAAAAAAAAACACAAAGAAGTTTATAAATATTTGAATTAATATAATTCAATATTCTTAGGATTTCGATGCCGATTCAGGTGTATCATCATTAAGACAATCATCTGGTAAAGGGGCTACATCTATATCACGAACAACTATAATAATCGATGATGAATTAGAAAATCCAGAAAATTTTCAAACAAAAAATTTTTCACATACGAATGCAAATGATTATGATCGTCGTGTATCAGATTTTTCATCTATGACGAATTTTACACATGGTATGGAATTTAATGAACTCTGTACGAATTCTCTAGCAAGTAGTCGTACATCAAGTATTAATATTCCTCCTCTACTATCATCAAAAACTAGTACGGCGTCAAAACAATCATCTAGTTCAACATTAACAAGAACAAATGTTAATGAAACAAAAGAAAGAAATGGTGTACGAAAACTTATACGAAAAATCTTTAAATCATCATCAAAAAATCAAGAAAATGCACGAACACTCGTATCTAATTCACCAAAAGGTCCACCATTAAATATCGATCTAAAACATGGTACAGCTTATCCACCATTGAGTCCGTTACCTGTTACACAAGGTCCAATACGTTTATTAGTACTTCGACATGGTGAAAGACTTGATCGATATTATTCATCACAATGGTTAAGACAAGCATTTGATAAAGATGGAAATTTTTGTCGTTTTTCACCTATTTTACCGTAAGTCTGTTCTAGAAATTTGTTTACTTGATTGTGTAATTGGGCACGAGACCTGATAAACATAAAATGAAAAACATCATAATGCAGTTAAAATGTCAATTATGTGTGAAAAAAAATATTTTATTTTACAATCGAGATGATATTCACAGTTTTATCAAGAAAATGTTCTATAACCTTATATAAAAATACCCTAAAATATGATAAAATAAGCAAATATATCTATAGGTTTATCTGTCTACTAAGATAAACCATTGAGGACATTCTAAGAAATCAATGAAATTGAACTGATTTATTCTTTTCGAAAAATTCTCTTCCTATTTATTAGAAATCTATTTATGTTATTCTTCTTCTCAATTAAATATAGAGAAACATTACCATTTCGTGCTTCGATTCGTGATTTTGATCTTGATCCACCTCTTACTTACAAAGGTCTCAAAGACGCCTTTCATACAGGTTAACATATTGATCCATATATTTTTATATATTTTTAATTGTTTTCTTTCTAATAGGAACTGTATTAAGAGAAAAAAGTATTAATATTAATTATTGTTATTCATCTCCAGCACTTCGTTGTGTTCAAACAGCTTCAAAACTCCTCGAAGGTTTACAATTACAGAATAAAATCAAAATTCGGTAAAGATTTTTCTTAATAAAATATATTTCAAAGATAACAAAAAAAAAAAAAAATGAATTATTGTTTCTTTGTTTTTAATAAAAGTATTGAACCAGGTTTATTTGAATGTACTGGTTGGTATACAACAAGTGAAACAAGCAGTATTTTAACAATGCCTAGATTTATGACAAAAAAGGAACTTTTAGAAAATAAATATTCTATTGATAAAAATTATCATGAACAAATGACGATGGTTGATATATCTCAACTTGAAAATGAATTAGAATTTTATCAACGTAGTCATGCTGTTACAGCAAGTATACTGAAAATGCATGAACACGAATATATTACACAAATACAACAAGGACAAAGTTCAACACAACAACATTTACATATTTTATTTGTCGGTATGATGATAATTGTTGCTGTTGTATTTTTGTTTCGTTTTCTTAAATAAAATATTCTTATTTAGCTCATGCTCCAAGTTTAGAAACATGTACACGTAAATTATGTGGTGGAAAATTTCGTCCAGATACATTACCACATGTTATTCGAAATGTTGATTTTCTTACAGTAAATAAATATTCTACGAAAACAAAAAATAAAAAAAACTTTTTTTTTTCTTAAAAATTCTCTTTAGATGACTGTCATTGAAAAAACGGATAACAATGCTGATAAATGGATATTTCGTCGAAGTTCATTTTATGGCGATGAATTTTAATTTCTTTTTCTTTTTTATTTCTGGTGATTTTTCTAAGAAATATATACAGATGATTTTGTGTAGAACAAAATGCTAGAAGTGAATTTTCATTTTTTTTCACTTGTGTTTTTTTTTTAATCTATTGTATTGATTGAAACTTATCTTTGTGTTTTTATTTTCTTATCTTTCAAAAAACAAAAACCAAAAAAAAGAAGAAATAAACGAAAAAGAAAAAGAACGATATATAGTTAATTTCATCTTTTAGATATAAATGCCGTCCATTTAATTTGTAATTGTTTAATATAGAATATATATATATACATATAATATACATAAAATGAACAATACAACGACAACAGCAAATACATCAATACCCATCACAAAGATGGTTAATGATCTATTTTTGCAATGGCTTTCATTATCAGATACACGTACTACACTTTATGCTGCATTGCAAAGTGTTCGAACAAATAGTAAAATGCCTGATTCTATTATATATCCAAAGGTTTGTGTGTAATTAAAACTAAAAATTTTTTACGATAGGAAGTAGAATATTTATCAATATATAGGATCTGCTCTATTTTTTTTGTGCTACATAGACTTATACAACACGGGGTGGTGGTTTTTCCAAGCCACAACATTTTGATTCACCACCTGTTTCGCCAGTACCACGAACAGCTTCAAGTCCACGTAGTGGTTTATCTTCGATTCCATCAACTGGCGAAAATACTTCTGGTTTAACTGGCAGTAGTGATGAACGGAAACAACGTTCATTAAAGAAAAAATATCCAATAGTCAATGGTGGTACGACTCCTAGTATTATTACGATCAGCAGCATCGATCAACAAGTAAGCTTTTTTTTTCCTTCTTTCATGCTTTGTCGCATTCGTAATAAGATAGTTATTGGTATCGCTAGAAGAAGAAGAAGAAACATTGGGATGTAACTGCCATGTATTCTTTTTTTTTTTTTCTCTTTTTCCATCTCTGTTATCCATCCATTACATCATATGTGTGTGTTGTACATGAGAAAAGAAAAATCTCTCGTCAACAAGAATCGTACCATTAGTCGTAGATATCCTCGAGAGAGAGAGCAATAGTCGGTGACAGCATGATAGAGAAGATGAGGAAAAAAAGAGAAAAAGAAGAATCGTCATATTCGTTGTTTGTTGATTTAGTATATCGTTGTGTATATGCATTGAGGATAGAAGAATGTTTGTAGGGTAAAGATCTATATTGATAGAGACAGACAGTTAACAAGAAAAAAAAATCCAGAGAGAGCAAGAGCGAGGTCAAAAAACAACTGATTTGAATAAATTAAAATAAGTATATGACAAATTTTTATTTTACTATTGAAATTTTATACATTTACTTTTTTTATTCTCTCATTGAGAATAAATACATAAGTAACAAATAATAGTAGAGTCTTAAAATATATTTGACATGTCTAGATTTTGCATCCAACACTGTCATATATATTTATATATATTCAGTTTACCACCTACGCAATGATTAGTCATACATTGGTATTTGATATCACTATATAGACTACGACTGTTGGCATATTTAAAAAGACGACTAGATACTTCATACAACCATTCATATTTTTTTCTTTTTCTTTCTTTTACTTTCGACATACTGTTTTTTTATTGCGAACATAACGGTCGAATTTTTTCTTCGTTTTTTTCTTCGATTTTGTTTATTTTTTCTTTCTACTTTCATCTTTAGCTCATTCATTCTCTCAACTCTCTCGACTCATAAATGAAGTAGTAAGTAAGAGGTGGGTCGGCACTCTTGTCGATTTTGCGGTTCGCCGACGTACACACATACAAAGCTTATCACAAGTGTTAAGCATTAAAAAGGAGAGAGCATACGAAAGAAAAAGAGAGAATAAGGGAAGAGATGGAACGAGTCAAAATGAATAACGTAAAAAAAAAAGGAAAAAAAGAAACAATTTGTTGTATGCGCATGTATATGAGAAAGAGAAGAATCAAACGAAAGTCATAAAGACAATCCTTCCTCTTACACTCTAGATGCTAAGAATATGACAGTGACCAGTGTACCTTGTCAGGTGGTCCGTTCGACCACACAAGTTTATTTCAATATACGAATTGATCAGAAACGCCGACGGGCAATACATTTCTGTGAACAGTGTCGATACTATGGCCGTTATTGTGATGCTATTCATAAAGGTAGAATAAAAAAAGAAAAAAGAAATCTAAAAATTTATTTTTTTTATTATCTGTCTCTCTGAGTCAGATAACAAAAAAAAAAAGAAAAGAACGATAAAAAAACACATATTTTTGAATCCATACAGGCTTTTGTCGACCTGTTTCGACACCATTGGCACGTATATCGATATCACCGAAAATTCCCAAATCACATATCAATTTCGTTTTTGAAAAACGTTATCCAGCTGAACAAATACAGCAACATATACAAGAACAAATTCGACAAAAATTTACCAATCCAGAGGCTATATGGCCACTTAAACCACAAGCAATAGTAGGACAATCTACTATACCCGATCAGCAACATCGATCGGCTTTCTTCATTTCTGAGGTAGTTGCATGACATATAGTTTATTTTATCTTATGGATAATTCATTAAGAAATCTATCATAAAATTTCGATAATACAATTTGAATTTAAGATTTTTCTTCTTTATTTTACTAAATTCTTTTTTTTCTATTTTATTAGGTATCCGGTGGAAAAGTTTCACCATCTCAATTAGCTAAATCAGAACCTTTACCAACTTCACCATCACCATCAACAAGTGTTATTCCAAATCGAATATCATCATCAACAACAAATACAACAATAACAACAACAGGTATACCATCAAATGGTACAATATCAAAAGCAACTCATCAAACACCTATATTACAACCTCGTTCACAGTCTCCATCAACGATTATTCGTGATTTATCACCAACACCAACATCACCTAAACCAACCGGTAGTGGAGTTGCTTCTTTACGTGAACATTTTGATATTGTTGAACATGCACCATCAATTACAAAAGCAAAAACTCCGTCACGAGCTAAATCACCCGTTTCACCAGTACTTACTGATAATGCTCAACGACAAACATCTATACCATCAAAAGCAACACCAACACCACCACCACCATCAACAACAACTACAGCAACTGTCAAAGACATTTTACCAATGCCAACGACAGTTATTAAACCTGAAGAAACATCGAAACCAATTGAAACTATTCCTAAATTTTATTTTCCTCATGGACCAACAACAACAATATCAGCTATTGATACATTGATTAATAAACAATTACGTCAAGCTAAAGAAGAATTATTTATACCAAAACATGATAAATTATATCTAGAAGATTTTGGAAAATTAGCACAAGTATGGAAAATAAAAAAATGATCATTTAGTTTTGGTTAAAAAAATTGAATAAAACTTATTTATTTTCTTTTAGTTAGTTGATTTAAGTTTATATTGGAAAACACCATTATTTCGTGCATGTGTACAAGAGTCACTAGGACCAAAAACAACCATAACATCGAATACAACTGTAACATATTCACAATTTGAATCTTTTTGGAAAACGTATTAATATAATTATTTTCAATAATTATGATTTACTAAAAATTTTTTTTCTTTAGATTATGTAAAAGTCATCATGATAATGCATCAAAATTTGTTCATCTAGTTGTTCTATCATCTCCATCATCATTACCAACTAATCGTCCATATTTAACAGTTGATGATTGGGATTATTTAATACAAGATATTATTGATACACATCCTGGTCTGAAATTTCTACGTGAAGCACGAGAATTTCATTCAAGATATATTAAAACAGTTATAGCTAGAATTTATTACAATTGTAACCGATCATGGTCAGGAAAATTAACTGTACAAGAATTAAGACGATCAAATTTTCTTTCGGTAAGAACTTATTTTTAGAATTCATTTTTTTTCAATTCGTCAAAGAATAGTTTTTGTTCAACTTAATACCAAGAACCATAAATATCTTGGTGCTAAAAATAATTATAATCTTAACAAATAAGTTCCATAAGATAATGATTGTTATGCGCTATATATATTTATCTCTCATATCGGATATCTAAGTGTTAATAAGTGTTGAGTTGTATAGAAAAAAAAAGAAAACGCTAGGCCCTCATTCATTATGACAGACATTTGTATCTGCTGTGATACAAATAACAACGGTGGAGTATTTCTATCATTCATCTCTTTTGACACTGATTGTAATGTATTATACTTAATGTATTGTTGCTTTTTCTTGTTGGACAAGTTCTCTATGAAAATGAATATTTTTTTGTTTATTTAAGACTCTCGATCGAATCGAAGAAGAAGAAGATATTAATCGTATTCATGATTATTTTTCATATGAACATTTTTATGTAATTTATTGTAAATTTTGGGAATTAGATGCTGATCATGATTTATTAATAAGTCGTGATGATTTAGCTAAACATAATAATGGCGGTAAATAATAATAGTAATAATTTCTAGTTAAATAAATATTATTGTTTTTTTCTTTAGCTATTTCAAATAAAATGATTGATCGTATATTTTCGGGTGCTATATCAAAGTAATTTATGAAATAGAATTTTTTTTCAATAAGAAAATATTTTTTTTGTTTGTTTTTGCAGTAGTCAAAATATGCGAGAAGGAAAAATGTCATATTATGAATTTGTATGGTTTCTTATATCTGAAGAAGATAAACGTTCACCAACAAGGTAAATATATATGTATGTTTCTAAAAATAATATTAAAAATTTTAATATTTATTTTAGTATTGAATATTGGTTTCGTTGTATGGATTTAGATGGTGATGGTGTATTATCAATGTTTGAATTAGATTATTTCTATCAAGAACAAGTACATAAAATGGAAATCTATGGTATTGAATATATGCCATTTGAAGATTGTATATGTCAAGTATGAATAAAAAAAAATAAAACAACAACCAGACTTTTTTCTTTTTCTATTAAATTATTCTATTTGAATTTAGATGCTTGATTTAGTTAAACCTGAAGAAGAAAATAAAATTCGTTTAAAAGATTTAAAACGATGCAAATTAACAAATGTTTTTTTTGATACTTTTTTCAATCTTGAAAAATATTTAGATAATGAACAAAAAGATCCTTTTTCAAATGTTAAAGTAAAAACTTGTTTTTTTTCTTTTTTCTTCATATTCATTTAAAACAAATAATCACATATATATAGGATCCAGATTCACCTGATATATCTGATTGGGTTAAATTCGCTGAAGCTGAATATGATAATTTAACACATGAAGATGGAGCCAATGAAAATCTTGACGATGTGTAAGATAAAGAAACACGAAATTAAAATTTGAACGATTCTTTATTTGTTTTTGTTTTTAATAACAGAAATTATGATGAAGATTTTGAAGATGAAGATGAGGGAGTTGCAGGACCTGTTATTGAACAACCAATAAATAAACGAATGGGTCTTGGTGGAAGTACTAGTGCTGTTTCACCACCACAACGACTTGGTTCAAATAATAAAAATGATATAGATGAACGATGGAAAGATTAAAATCTATCGAGTAGAACGATTTTACCCGTTCGTCTTTCTCTCGTTTACTCGTACTATTTTTTTTCATCTTTAACTGTCTTTTTTTTTTGTACTATCTGTTTTTTTTTGTCTCTGTAACGCAATCTCGAAAAATGTACGTCTATATCTATTCTGTTCTGTTTTTTTTTGTTTGTAAACAAACAAGAAAAACAATCAATGAACATTTCATTTGAGACAATTAATATATCATTATTGATAAAAATGAAAAATTCAAATATATTATTAACAAATATTGAAATCATATCTATTTCAATATTGTAAATAAACACGGTGGATCAAAAGTTTCTAGATAAAATATTTGACTTTTTTGGAATATAATGACGTACATCAGTTTTAGAGCACTTGTATTTTTTTAGATTTCTTCTCGATAGGGATAGCTAGAAGAAATTTGAAAAAACATTTGAAAAGCTAAAAGGATTCTATATCCGGATTTCTGAATCTGAAAACTCCAATAAAACTGACTGGATGAGGATGTATGGAAAACCAAGACTTCACAAAACGAGTTTTCTGGGATATATTTGAAGCTTTTTTGGGAATGTTTTCATTTGATAGAACAAAAATCAAATGTCTTGCCTCTCTTTATGACCTTCCTTTATCGAACTGAATTCAATTTAAAGAAGACCTAAGAAGTATTTATCTTTTGTTTTTTGAAAACCTTCAATGATTTCGCCGTGTTTGACACTTTGAGGTCTTCTATGAATTGAATGTAGTCGGATGAAGGAAGGTCATTAAGAGAATCGAGGCATCTGATTTTGCTCTATCAAATAAAACTATGTCCAACAGACTTTCAATGAATGCCAGAAAACTGGTTTTGGGAAATCTTGGTTTTCCATACATCTTCATTGAAGCAGTTTTTTTAGAGTTTTTAAGTTCAGAAATCTTGATAGAGAATACTTTTAGTTACTCAAAAGTTTTTTCAGGTTCTTCCTAATTATTACCATCGAAAAGAAAACTCAAAAAGATAGTTACTATGAACTTATGTCTGTCACGATATGTACTTAAAATTTTTCTGTGACTTGTAAATACTGAGCTATAAATAAATTTTGACAGAAGTCAAAAAACAAAATTTCTGAAGACAAATTTGCGTTGTGTAAATATAAAGTACTTGAGAATGATCTCTACTCTACAAAATGATACACGAATGAAGTATTTCGGTTAATTCGCTAAAAAATGGTAGCGTTTTGATGGACGGTCATTTTGTAAGGAAAAAGTGAACATCGGAAAAATAGTCATTTTTCTGACGATAGACTTTATAAAAGTCTTTACTGAAACTCAACAGTTTGGAAAAAGTGTATCGCTTTATAGAGAATTGTTTTATGTATCTTTCAATATATTCCAACAAGTTTCATTAGAAGTTATTTCAAAATTCACTAATAGCTCAAAAGTCACAGAAAAATTCTAAACATATATTCTGAAAGAGGACAAAATTGTACATCTAATACACTAACTATGCATTTTAAATATGCAAAAATTAGTCAAAGATTTTGTCTAGAAACTTTTTGTTCACTCCTTACATAGAAAAAAATTGTCGATTTTCACGCATATTTTTATTTATTAATGATATATTATTATTATTATTATTATATAATATCAAATGAATAGTATTACATTTTTCAATGATTGATTATTAAAAAATTCTATAATTTCACTTCGTTTATATTTCAGACTAAAATGAATCAGAATAAATGTAATATGAGGATTTTGTGCAATAATAGGTTTCAGACCATTCCAATGTGTATGTCCTTTATCATTTGATTGTTCACCATCTAAAAATGAACACTCACAAATAATAGTAGGTATTTGATCAAGTAAAACTTTAGCTGAATGAGATCCAGATGCAAAAACATCTGGTGTTGTATCGCCAAGAAAAGCAAATAAAGGTACATTAATTTGTTCTGATATATCTATGCCTTGTTGTTTTATTTCTTGAATTTGTTTACCATTTAAATGACTATAATCAGATTTAAGTTTCTTACGTTTTTCATAGAATATATAACCAACACAAGGAACTGTATGATGACAATTTATAATCTCAACACGATATAAATCATCTAAATCAATAATTTGTTTATCTAAAACACCATGTAATGTAAAACGTTTAGCACAAGTTGCTATAGCTTTCTCATCACCATGATCATTCAATAGTTGAGCACTAGTTAGATAAGTATTAAAATGAAATAAAGATTCATGAGGTACATAAATATCAAGTGGTATTGATGATGAAGCAGAATACATTAATGGAATTTGATAAGAATGATCACTATGTGAATGTGTTACAAAGAGACGTTGAAATTTAGTCGTAGTAACGACTGTACCAGCATCTAACATCATATTCATTTCGGGTACAAATAAAGCTGTTGCTTCACCTGCTCGAGAATAACCAGTGAGTGTAAGACGATTATTGAGAATTTTTATTGTTGTTAACGTATACATTATACTCGTATATCTGAATTTTGAATGGCTCTTTTGTACTGCAAATTGTAGCTTTTAAATACATGGTACAGTTCCATATTTCAAAGGCAAACAATTACCTGAATCATGACGAATAGTAATTGCGCAATATAATATTTTCATTGAGTCATTTCAGAGAACGCTGAAATATGAATTTCAAATTAAAGATCTAAATATATCTAGTTTTCGTCAATCTGAGTTAATCTATCTGTCATGATTTGTGTATTGTTTTTGATATACAAAACTATTATGGTTAGAATTATATGGCAATACAAGAGATTGTATTCATAAGAATACCAAAAAAATCATGTATAACGAAATGATGTGAATAATAGGAAATATTTATTGATTTGATAAAGTATGTATGTATCAACCAGACACTGACATTCAAAAAATGCGAATAATTTGAAAAAAATCTCTTTTTAAGTAAGAACATTTTGAAAATATTCAATTAAATAGTCGAAGAGGACATATATATTGCGAAGATATAAATATAAATTCCAAAACAATAAGAATTAGTCCATGATTCATGCAAGATAATAATCGATTATAAAGTGCGAACAGTAACTTGACGAAGTAGATAAGTAAACAAAATAAAAAATAAAAATGGACAATAAACAATGTAGTCACAATATATTATTAATCATAATTGTGTAGTCGAAATAAAAAAAAAGAAAAGTTGTTCTCTTATCTTCAATTTAGAACTGTCTATTTTAAGCAATTTGCCTTGGCTATGACAAGTTCAATGGCCTATTTAGGCCTCTGATGTAGAAAGTGGTAGATTCAAGAACACAAAGCAAAGTTTTAGGTGTTTTTAATAAACTCGTAATTTAAATTTTTGCTTAAAAAAAGTCTCCCTTTTTTTGCTCTTGAGTACATACTATGTATAGAATAATAACTCCTACGTCAAATCAGTTCTTGAACATAATCCAGTATACAATATCTTTTTCATTTATATTAGTTTGCTTTTATGTAATGTGAAAATTGTCATCATTAGAAAATTTATCACTTTCAAACTCGCATTATTTTTAGATCCAACATTACGACGACCGTAAAGAACCGTATACTAAAGTCTACGATGATATAGAAGCACGCAATAGCCCAATATATGACCGTCTACAAGCCATATATGAATTTTTTGGTAAGTTCAGGTGGGGCGAATATGAAGTCTATATACACTTTTTAATGAGTGCATACATTCTTCATTTCGCTGCATATGATTGTATTTCACCGTATTACATGGCTCAATATTACGATAGTTTATCTTCATGACCGTATACGAAGCAATACAATTATATACGGAGAAGAATCAAGCAAAACAGAGATCGTATATGGCTTCCCTGTACAAAGAGAGCAAGCGATCAGTTTTTTCTTCGTAGATCACCATATACGACAGAGAGACATACGATCATAATAACTGAGTCATATACATTGTCGTAGTTCTCCGTATACCATCGTTTACGATCGCACGTGCTTTGCCTATAAGGAATCCATTTCGGCATTATGTCGTCGTGTCGTTTATGACGAAATATGTACATAAGTTAAAGTGTTATACATGTCATAAAACGGTAGTATATCCGAAGGATACGACGTTATAGCCTGACGTTTATCATTATATCTCCCCATAAACAATCCTACACAATTGCAATGAAACGGAAATAGCTTCCATCAGTGAAGGATTGTTTCTGTACATATATATCACAGTAATATCTCTATACCTATGGACTTATACCTTTACATCTCTGCTCCTTATGACTATAGCCGAATGCGAATGTTCTTTGACCCTTAGTTTTATCATAATGTCCTTAGACCTGTATCATTTACCTATGATCGAAGACAGTTGACACTTTAACATATTTATTAGATACAATGTTTGTCGGAGTATAAATTGAGTTAAATGGTTAAATCAATTTACTGTATTTTTTTCTATTGAATAAGACTGATTGTTGACGATAATGGTTATTTAAAATGAAGTGCTATAGAAAACGAAACAACTTTCAATAAACTATTTACGATTGATGCATACGGCGGCTTACAGTTGCCGTGTTTTCATGCTAGTTATAAACGACAATATTTCACGGGCACTGTTTACAATAGTCGTAATACACAGTAAAGTGTCGTTTATAGTAACTATAAACGGCCACCGTAAAAATGTTGTCGTTTTCAATTTTAATTGGTTGTTATACAGTTATAAACAACTGTGAACGATTGACTTTAGTTATAGCATTATTTGAATTTAATATCAAACATAAATTGTTTTGTGTGCTTTTCAATTTTAATTTACTATCTATTCATTTTGATTGTAAATAATGATCAAAGTAAATCAATGAACGGTTTTGTTTCTTGTCCATACTTTAAATTTACAAGTATTAAGTATAAATACTTAGAATTTTTTTTTTTTTGAGTTTATTATCTTGTTTTAATTATGATTATTTGACAAGTTCATTGAATTTTTTTAATTTCATTTAAAGAAAAGAAAATATTCTTATCTTTTTGAAACTCTCAATCAATAATAATTATTTCTATTTTTTCTTTTTCACATTCAATATTAACTTCATTACATTCGTCTAGGATATATATTAATCATTTCAGATAGAAAAAAAAAAAAAAAGAAAACAGAATCTACTATACATGATTCTATTGATCATGATTT
The DNA here is from genome assembly GCA_905329745.1 of Rotaria sp. Silwood2. Classification (NCBI taxonomy): domain Eukaryota; kingdom Metazoa; phylum Rotifera; class Eurotatoria; order Philodinida; family Philodinidae; genus Rotaria; species Rotaria sp. Silwood2. Next base: position 2,955,287 of record CAJNSZ010000003.1, on the reverse strand, counting down.
TATTGACATTAGTCCTTCAAACATAAAAATTGAATAAACGAAGATTTCATTAATAATCTATTGACACCTCAGGTTATACTTCAATATGTTATTGTTCAAGTTTACACTAGAACAAAGAATCTATTGTCCGACCTAAAATAACATATTTATTGCATTATACAGACAGTCACGTTCATTTTCTTTTTCTTCATTTCAATTTTTACTTGTTCTTCACAGATATAAATGTCAAAAAATCCTTCTAATTCATAGATTGGAAGTAATAGCCAACTTCATTCTCTCCGTCTTCATTACACACGCAGGTGTCCTTCAAGTTCGTGAATGCATGTTATGTACTACGACTGCATGCATAGTGAAGGTAATGAAGAAAAGAAAAAAAAACAAGCAAAAAAAAAAAAAAAAAGAAAAAGGAACCGTTTGCATTTGTTTTGCCTGATGGTATTTTTCTTCTCTGATTGAATCACTTTCAGTCTAGTGTTTTTTAGTTAATAAAATTATAAATGATTTGGTGGATCAATTGAAAAATGTATCAACAGGTAAACAAAAAAAGACTGGAAAGACTCATATCCTTAGCAACATAGTCCAATTGTTCGTTTCATCAACTTTTATTCTATGTTGCAATGAGTAAGATGACCGCAGACATAGGTTAGAAATGACATGTATGTTCGTGTGACCATACGCTAAGAGGAGGGGAAAAAAAAAGAAAAAAAAAACGTAAGACAATCGGTAGAACACAAAGAATGAGCGAATGAGAAAAACTGTCTACTGAACAAACGTCGCAAATTGTTTTCTTCATCCAGTCGAACGTATGTACATTGCAAAGTAAACGACCGTTGGTCTTGATTGATACAAGCAGACACCAAATATGCTTGTTCTTGATCCATTGAAACGAGCATTAGTAGGAGAAACATCATCAGACAATAATCAAGTGAGAAAATATTTAAAAAAATTATTTTTTAGTTTAATTTTAATACGAAGTTGATAGTTTTAGCCTTGAATATTATACGTATAGTAGAAAAAAAAAAGAAATAAAAACTAAATTACCACGTACAAATATTTATTGATAGTATTGAGAATAATACATATTTGAAATGAATACTATTTCTTAATGTGTAATTGATCTATTATTTAAATAGGTTATAGATATTTCATTTGCATTTATCGTATGTTTTAAATTTACTCCAAGAAAAACAACAAAGAATTATAAAGGTTTTTTTTTGTCCTATTGGAATTATCAAATTACTTTTGTCTAAAAGTCATTTCGACCATTTTAAATGAGCTGACCTTTTCAGTTTTTTTTTTTTGTATTCGTTTTAGTTGTCGATATAAGATAAATTGAATTCTGAAATTTTTAATTTTATATCGACTTGCTATTCTATTCTTTTATATTTTTCTATCGAATCAAAACTCATTTAATAAATTATATTTGAACAAGATTAATGCCCTAGTCAATGTTCAATAGCAAAGAAAAAAAAGATATGTTAGGTTTAGTATGTCTACAATGAAAGTAGAACTCATTAGATTGATCAGATGTCATTATTAAAAAGAACGAAACTAGAATATCACTGATTTATATTGTTTATTTTAAACCATACATCATTGATTTTTGTTTAATTAAACATTAGTAAAACTTATCTAAGGTTGAAAATGAATAGAGTATCAAATTACTGAGATAAAAAAAACAAACGTTTGATATTAGTTGAAGAGAGTAAAAAAAAAAAAGTTCACGTTCAGATAAAACAAATCGCAAATTTAACTAAACCATATAATTATGAAAGTTAATCATATAGTATAATTCATAAAAGTAAAGCATCCAATTATTCTTTTTAAATGATATTATGATGCACAACAGATAAGATCAATATTCATGGTATTAGAATAATTGATATGCATTTTGAATTTAAATTAAATAGATACCCAATACAACAACTCGCATATCTCAAGATTCGAGAGGTATTGTTCAATTGCCATCACGTGATGAAGTACCATCAGTAACAGCTAGTATAGATCATACCAAAAATGAACATAATCAACAACTATATATCAATACCTATCCTCAATATGATCCAAATTTGAGTTATCATGGTTATGATCTAAGTCGAGATGTATCTGAATATCGATTTGGTATTGACAATAGTCATAATCAACAAAATGCAATGGTAAATAATATTCGATTAGAATATTAAACAAAAAAAAAATAGATAATATTTAATAATAATAATATATAGAATCGACCTGTGCCAGCTCCGAGAAAAACTCGTTCAAATCATAATTCTCAAAGTGATTTAACTAAAAGCAAAAATGGTCGTGAACAATGGTCAGGTCGTTTTGATTTTTTCTTTTCAAGTCTTGGCTATGCTGTTGGTTTTGGTGCTGTTTGGCGTTTTCCATATTTATGTTATCGAAATGGTGGAGGTAAAACAAAACAAAAAAAAAACTCAATTTTAAATTTCAAAATAATTAAATTTCTTTTTCAGGTGTTTTTCTTATACCATATATTATATTTTTATTTCTTCTTGGTATTCCATTATTTTATCTTGAAGTTAATCTTGGACAATTTACTTCATTAGGTCCAGTTCAATGTTGGAGAATGGCACCAATCTTTAAAGGTAAATTTAAAATTCAAAACAAATAAACATTTTCTTGACTTAAAACAAATCTAGGACTTGGTATTTCAATGAGTTTAATGTCATTTTTTCTCACAGTTTATTATGCTATGTTACTTGCTTATTCAATTCTTTATCTTGTACTTTCATTTCGTTCAAAACTTGAATGGACAACATGTGGTTCATGGGCAAGTGCAAGTATGTAATTGGTGTTTTATATATATATATATATATAAGTTTACTTTTAAATGGATTTTAATAGATTGTACAGATGATTTTTCTACATTTATTATGCGTTGTAATTATGAAAATACATATAAAGATCCAAATGGTCGCTGTTATACATGGACAGAGCAAGGTTTAACACCAATCGGTTGGTGGAATGTACAAAGTCGTATACAATATCGAAAACCTGTCTTACCAACGGATGATTATTTCAAGTAAATAAAGATTTTTTGATATAGTCTTTTGTTTTAATTTTTCGATTATTATTATTATTTTTTTTCTTTTGTTCAGTAATTATATATTAAATAAATCACCAGGTATGGGTTTTATATCAACAATGGAATGGCCACTTGTATTATGTTTATTGGGAGCTTGGATTTTAGTTTTTGTTTGTCTTTGTCGTGGAATAAAAAGTTCAGGAAAAGTAAGAAAGAAAAAAGAAAAGGAACTATTTATTTATAACTTTACAGTAATATAATATTTTTAGTTAAGACTATATGTAAGTATGATTAGAATTAGCGGGGCAAATTTTGCATGTCAATAGGAGAAATCTTTTTATGATTCGATATTGTATGCTTATTATTGATCATTTTGTTTATTGAAGTTCTTTTTTTCTAGTGAAAAATATAAAAGAAAAAACAAATAAATAATTGTTTTTCTATATCTATAGGTTGTTTATTTTACTGCCGTATTTCCATATGTTATTCTTCTTATTCTTGGTATACGTGGTTGGACATTACCGGGCATGTCGCGAGGAATTTATTTTTATATGAAACCTGATTTAAGTCGATTAGCGGATCAACGTGTATGGAATGATGCAGCAAACCAAATATTCTTTGTTCTATCTGTTTCATATGGTGGTTTGATAACATTGTCGAGTTATAATAAATTCAATCGACGTACACTTGGGTAAAAGAACCCCAATGATTTTGATTCCATAATAATTTTATCTTTTGTTTTCTAGAAATGCATTAGTTATTTCAATAACGAATGTATTAACTTCAATATTTGCTGGTTTTGTTATATTTGCATATTTGGGTTATTTGTCTTATGTAACAGGACAAGAAGTTAAAGATGTTGTATCAGAAGGTAAGCACATATATATATATACATATATTTCAAACCTAGATTTGTTTGATATTTTAGGTCCTGGTCTTGCATTTATTGTTTATCCTTACGCAGTAACGACACTTCCAGGAGCACCATTTTGGTCAATACTTTTCTTTTTTATGTTAATTTTACTTGGTCTTGATTCAGTGGTAATAAACTATAAAGTTTTAACTATGAAATACAAATTTATATGAATTTGTTTCCTTTTTTTTTATTCTAGTTTGCTAGTGTTGAAACTATTGTTGTCGTTATAACAGATCAAATTCATTCATTACGTCGATATAATATATTTGTTACACTTATTGTTTGTATATCTATGTTTGGACTTGGTTTACTTTTATGTACTGATGTAATTAAGCAAAAAAAAGTTTAAATTGTAGATTTTATTTATATTATTTTTAAATATTCTAGGCAGGAATATATTGGATAACATTTTTAGATCAATTTACTGGTTCTTATCCAGCCTTTGTTATTGGTTTACTTGAATGCATTTGTATCGCATATGTTTATGGTTTGTTTTTCATTTATCTTTTCGTAATCATGATTAATCTCATAGATTCATAGAAAAAGATCTGATTGAGATGTTTAATTATAAGAAAATTTCTATATAAATTTCCTAGGAGGTAATCGTTTTCGTGCGGATTTAAAAGCAATGCTTGGTTCAAAAGATTGTGGTGTACGACTTTATCGTATGTTTCAAATATGTTGGTTATTTATAACACCAATGTTAATCATTGTATGAAAAAAATAAATTAGAAAATATTTAAATTTATTTATAAATTCTCGAAAATATTTAGGCATTAATTATATTTACATCAATAAATTATCCGGCACTTAAACTTGGACGTTATAATTTTCCTACTTGGTCATATAAACTTGGTTGGGGTTTAACAGGTTTAATTTTATCTGGTATTGTACTTTATGCAATATATGCTATTATATATTTATTACTTGTAAAACGAAAAGTAAACTAAAGAAACAAATTTATGAATTCATTTGAAATAATATTTATTTATTTATTTTTTTTTTTAGTCATGTCGAGCTTTAATTAATCCAGAACGAAAATGGGGTCCTTTATTAGAACAAAATCGAAAGAAGCTTAGTTATTACTATAGTGGACAACAAGGAGCTCTTGTTTCACTATTTGATCGACTTACGAAACGAACTCAATCACGAGCAACATTAGACAGATCAAATGTAAGTACAATACGATATTATTTAACTGACGAGGGATAGTCTTCAAGTGTAATTCTTCGTTTTCAATTAGTTTTATGCTAGTTTGTAGAGTTTGATGAGCTAATTACGCTTGGTATAATGCGTTCATTTATATAGATTGTCTTTAAAACGTTAGGTTGATCTCAAGTTCAAAAAAATAACTGTAAACTGTTAGTTTACTTCTCAGCATTGAAAGCTTAAACAATGGATGAGCTTTAATTGACTGTACAAATTCACACAATTAATATAAATAGAAATTCTAACTGCATCTAAATTTTGAGTATTTTAATATCATTAAAGCTGTGGATATACGAAACTCAACTATTGTTTTTTACAAATACATGTTGATTATGTTACAACTAACCTGATTTGACTATTGAAAATAGTATATCTGACAAGGTTTTAATTACTACATCTTTAAAATAGTATTCTTGGAGAGTCTTTATTAGTTTCGAGACAAAAAAAATAGTTGAGCTCCATACATTCATAGTATTGACATATTCAAAAGCGTATATTGTATGAATGTGTACACTTCAATTAAGTCTCATCCAGTATTAAAGTTTTCAAAGCTGAATATTAAACTAACATTAAAATCAAAATTTTCGAAAAAAACAACAACTTACAATAATTTTTCTGAAGTTGAGATCGACCTAAGTCCTCAAAGACAGTCTATAGAGAAGAATGCCTTAGGCCATCGTGATGAGTTCATTGAACTTTATAAACTGACATAAAGTTGATTGAAAACGGAGACGTTTCCTCGTGAACTCTAGAAAATTTTCCTTTGTGAATAACATCCAATATATATATGTCTCTATGTCTAGCCATCAGGATCATTATTACATGATGATCGGTAAGATAATCTGTTTGAATGTGCTTACACTGCTTATATACTCTTTTTATGCTTATCTCAAGCTTATAAAAACATTACTATTCGATAGAAAATCATACGATTGATGATTATTTTAGAGTATCGATACCAGTATCAATGAAAAAGAAGAATCAATTTCCACCACACGACCACCGAGTCGAATCGGAAGTGAATCTGCTGTTTGATTCTAATCAACAACGTTATAATGGTTTTCCTGTATGAACACTTTTTTCTTTTTGTAAACTTATACTTTGTGTAATAGAATATAAATAAAAAATAAATAAATAAAATAATGTTAGTAATATGTAAGAACACCTTGATTGGTTAATACCGGTTGAAATTTCGCATCACGAGTATCATTAGTATATGTATTATAATCAAGTTCATCTGCTCGACGACCCATAACACTACGTTGTTCAAGATATCGACTGAGTGCTTCGGCAAATGGTAATGTAATACTTCGATTCCAATATGGCTTTTCAATTTGTAATAATTCTCGAACACTCTTTGCAATTGACTAAAAAACGAAAAAGAAATCGATTTTATTATCCTGCTTTACGTTTATGCTTACACATCTGTTAAAACTGTAAGAATATTCTAGTTCCTATAACATGTGGATAGGTGTGCGCGTTGTCTTCACTCTCACTATACATCCTAAAGAGTCTAAAAGAACTAAATGGTGAAAAATATGAAAGTTACAGTAACTTGAAAAACATAAAAGTCAAACGCGATAAGTTTAAACTCTCCTACATTCCTTTCTAAAGCTCAAAATAAAATATTATTATTGGTTGAACTTAAATTGAGTTTTGTGAAAGAGAACTATATATGGTGGGTAGATATTTACTAGGTCAATGGTTTGTTTTTTGTTTATTAATAACTTAATACTCATAGTCCACGAGTAAGATTTATCAATTTGGGCTTAGCTATGAAGGATTTTGATTGAAGTCAAAGCAAGATGTCAAAGAACTAAAAATTGCAGTTAGTTAAAAGTAAAAACTGAACGTATAAAATTCCTTAATTATTTTTATGAATAAATTTTCAAAAAAAAATTATCGAAACTAAATTAAACAACTTTCACATTTCGGAGTTTATGTTTGAAAACCAGACGATATGATTTTCTTACCAATATATGTTTAAAATCTTGAACACCAAGTGCACTTAAATGTGATGCATCACACCAAATTAATCGACGTCCATCAACTTTATTTCGAAGAAAACATTCCTGAACAAAGGTCTTTTTTTACATAAAACAAAGAAATATTAACAAATTTGTAAATCATACTCGATATTGTGGAAAACCAAGCATTTCAATAAAATCTGCTACTTCATTACATGACCAATAGACAGCAGCTGAAACTTCACCAGATTCTATATCACGTGTTTTTGTACGTTCTAAGGCATTATTATCTTCAGTTCGAGCGAGTTTTCGCATATCAGCCATAGTCTTTGCCATATTGGCCATTTTGAAGAATTTTTATTTTTTATTGAAAACTAAAATCTAAAAATAAATAGGAAATTACTCATACAGAACCCCTTAGGTTGTGAAAGGAAATTTTTGGAAGGTAGATAATCCATTCTTTTTTTTTTCTTTCAATAACACATTCTTACATTTAAAAATCCCACAAAACTAATATTGAATTAGTTAAAATAGCTGCATGTAATAATATGTTCAACATCTAGGGATTTCAAGCCCTGAACAAACCAATACTTATGCAAAAAAAAAAGAATTTTTCTATGGTAACAAATACTATTTTACTCCAATGTTCATTTCATGTGGTTACCTTTATAGAATTTAATTTATAAATTGGCAGTATCGCTGTTGCTTAGTATCATCCTTCGTTTTCTTGTCAAAACTAACAATGATACATAGCGACATCTATTATTTTAAATCTCAAAAGTTTTTTAAAATTTATTTTTTTATTACATTTTTATCTTATTGAAAAAATAATAATCATCTTTATTTAACTTTATCGTTTTTTTTATTTATATCATACTCATTCAGTTGGATATTTTCAACAAAGGCGCATTCTTTCTTCGAACAGAGTCTCTGTTCTCTATTTCAAAGCATCTCGTTTCTTGTATTGATCGATATGTTGTAAAAAAATAATCATCTTTTAGATCTCCTTACTTTTAACCTAAAACTAATGGAGGTCAATACAGCCGTTAATTTTAAAGCACGATTACAACGTTTAATAGCTTATCAAGATGTTTTTGTACGTAATAATCTTTTAGCACAACGAAGTTGTGATCAAGGTTTGTTTGTAAAAAACAATAAAAATTTTTTATTAATTTTTTTTTGTTATTTAAACAATAGAATTTAGTGCTTTTCTTAAATTTCACAATGATCTTCGTCGTAAATATGCTGATTTACGTGCATATAGTGAACAAATGGATCGATATGTTGAACAACATCGAACAGAACTAGCGCGTAAAGATAAAAAAATTCAATCACAAAGGTATTAACAAATAAATTATCATTACAAAATTTCATATATATATATGGTTTATTTTAGTTCACAAATTCTTCGTTTAACTCAACATAATAAACGTAGTAATGAACGTTTAAATGAATTACAACGTTGTTTAGATCAAATTAAAGGTACAATAACAGGACAAAATACATTTGATCAATTACGTGATATACTTCGGTATGATTTTTATGAAAATTTTACATTATTTTTCTTACTGTAAGATTTTTATTTTAAAGAGATTCTGTTATGTCAGATAGTGAAACAACAACAGATTTATCAGATAAGAATTGTACCGGAGAAGAACTTGACTCAGAAAATTTACATAATTTACCTAAAGTTGTTAGTCAATCAACAGGTGTTGGTGGTGTAAAACGACCTGTAAATTCCGTTGATCCAATTGATTTGAAACGTCCAAAACATGATGAAGTAAAATACAAGAATTTTTTTTTTCTCTAATACAAACAATTTTGATTCTTTTTTAAAGTCATATCCAATCGGTCGTATAATTGCAACAACAACAACAACAGTTGATATGAATGATTTAAATAATGGACCTGTTGTAATAACATCAGAAATTCATCATGAAGACGAACAACATCGAGCAACACCAAATATAGCTGATCAATTAGGTGCATCACCATATTCAAATATAACCGTTGGAAGAGTTCAAACAGGTCAATATTCATCACCAATGCGTGTACCAAATCGTCATTCATTATCAATACAAAGACCAACACAAAAAGTACGAAAACCATCAAAACAATGGCTTGAAAATAAATCAGGTATAACTAATAAAAAGATATTAGCATAATTACTGTACCATTAAAATATAAAAGATAATATAGTCGCCATTGCTAATCACAAGAGATTGCTGCATTTTATCTCTTTACGATCCTTTTACTTAGACCTTCGAATATACAATAAGAAAGCAGTTCAAATATTGGAACGAGATATTATCGATAGGTGGTCTGTAATCGTGTGTCTATGTCTATTAGAGTCTCTGGCAAGTGTTGTGTAGGTGGGGTTCGAAATATCTACTGTAGAGATGAACACTTCTTTTCGATTGTGTTTCATAAAATATTTTCATTGAAAAACTAATATTCTAGAGGAATCTGAATTAAGTACTGATGATATATTTTGGACAAAACATGATGAAGATCAGCAACAACAACAACAACAATTTCAAGCTTCAATTTATCCGCCATTACCAAAATTAACAAGTCCACCATCACAACAACAAAAGACTCTAACACCATCAACACCGATACAACAAATTACAACACCAACTAGTTTAATGAAATCAAGTTCGTCTAGTATTGGTACATTACGTGCACGTGCACATAATTTTATATCAAGAAATATTCTTATACCAGAAACATGTTGTGTTGTATGTACATAAAGAAAAAATGAAATGTTTTTTTTTTTTTGTTTTTCATGAATCTAATTAATTGATTTTGTCTAGTGTTTAAAACGAATTCATTTTGGTAAATTAGCTTATCGTTGTCAAGCATGTAGTGCTCTGTGTCATACGGGCTGCAAAGAAAATTGTTCAACACTTTGTTTACCTAATATTAAAACACCAAATCGTGGTGCTGTATCGAAATTTACTTCACGTGAAACAAATCAATTACAAGTACCTGCTTTACTTGTACATTGTATTAAAGAAATTGAACAACGAGGTTTACAAGAAGTTGGAATCTATCGATTAAATGTGTACGTATATATTTATATTTAACAACACTGTTTTCCTTTTATTAATAAAAATAAGTATTATACATATACTGCGAAAGATACACAGGCAACAGGAGCGATATTTCGACACTAAGATAAGAACAAAGAATAATTTGAAAAATAAAACAATACGTACTTTTTATTTCAATTGACCAACATGGAGAAAAATGGAATAAAATCTCTTCAAAGATCAAATTAGCTTTTCGGATGAGAAAATCTGGATAAAACATTGCAATGTTCTCTTCGAAATGCCTTCAATCAGTGCTTAACATATATAGTCTATATGAATGTTTCTATGTCTTTTATACTGAGTCACCGATCCACAATCCTGGTGACCTCAGAACATTTCTGAAAACGAGGACATATCATATTTTTATATTCTTAAATATATAAAAGTATATTATTTATTTTTCGTCAAATAATAAACTAATCTGAAAATATTTCTATATTAAATAAAATAATATTTTTTAGTGTTGAAGGTCAAGTAAAAGAACTTAAAGAACGTATACTTAAATCACGTACAGGTTTATTTGATTTATCACATTATAATGATATACATTTAATTTGTGGTGTAGTAAAAGATTTTCTTCGTTCATTATCAGAATCATTATTAACAAATGCATTATGGAAATCATTTGCAGTTGTTATTGATGAAGAATCAGATTTTATTAAACAACAAAATTTTGATTCACTTATACAACAATTACCTAAACCAAATCGTGATACATTAGCATTTATGATTCTTCATTTACAACGTGTTGCTGTATCACCATTATGTCGAATGCCTATACTTAATTTAAGTCGAACAATGGTAAATATATACGAAACGAAAAAAAAAAAAAAAAATCTTAATCATGTTTTTTTTTTCTTTTTTTTTTTTTATATAATAGGGTCCAGCAATAATTGGTTATTCATCAAAACATGTATCTGGTATTGATATTGTTGGTGAAACATATAAACAAACAAAAATCTTAGAATTTTTTCTTAAAATGTCAACTGATTATTGGTCAAAATTTTTGCTTGAAAATGATGGTACTGAACCATCAGCACCAATTAATAATAAACAACATATAGGTACACCTATACTAACACGTCATCATCATTATCAAAATACACCTCCGACAACTTATCCAACACCAGCAAATACATTCTTTTCTCCACTTTAAAAATAAATAAATCTATTCGAAGAATTATTATAAATTAACGTCGATCTTTTTTTTTACTTTATTGTTAAATATCTTATCTGTAATATTTGTTCAAAATTCTCATTGTTCATTCTATTCTCCCCCGAAATGTGAGCGTTTCTTGTGTTGTAGATTTTTTTTTTTTTTTGTCTTATTTGGATGTTCGTATATATTATACTAGAGAATTCACGAAATAAAACAAATCATATGTGTAGAAAAGAAAAGCAAGATAATCTTTTGTAACGATAACAAATTGAGTCATGTAAAATAATTGATGATCTTGAAAATAAGTGCAGAAATAACATTGCTAATTCAATTTTCAATGATAATAGCTATTAAGAGTAATAATATACAGTGTGTGATAGAAAAAACAGACATCAAGACACATATTCCATTATGAAAATAAAATGAGAAGAAATCTTGGTAATTTAATTACTGATTCGTATCATAATAAGAACTTTTCATGCCATGGAAATAGTTATTTGTTATTATTGACAAAGATGAATCTACTACAAGCAACAACAAAAGAAGTCTATCAGATCAATCATTTTCAAGGTATTTTTACTGATTTTCAATATTACGTACATCATTAATCTGAGTAGAACATGTGCGACAACTAAGGAGTAATTAGGTTTTTTTTTATAGCTTCTTTAATTTAGTGTTTACTCGTCCTTCTGGAATTCAAATAAGGAAATCTATAACAAATACAATATTGTAGAAGTAATATCAAGACTAACTGATGTTATTATGCAAAAAAACTATTTGAATGAGAAACTCGAAAATCTCTTCCCTTTCTTCTGACAAGAAGCTAGTCGTCATTTCTTATTCCGTATTCATTTCTATCATATATAAAAATTTATCAATTCATGCAAATCTCCTCCTACTATAGGAAATATCTTCGAATCTTACTTGACCAATAGAATTTCATCGTTTTACGATAGAAAATTTCGCTGAAAAGGAAGAAAAAACAAAATTTTATCAACGGAAATAATTATTTCAATAGAGTAATTTCCTATTATGCCCAAACAAAATGTATATCTATTCATTTACTGACAAGTTGCATGTTTAGCATATTTTAAACACAACTAACATACTATCTTTGAGAAAGAAAGGAAAATCTAACAATTTAGTAATGATAATAGATTGTATTTAGTTTTAGATTCTCTTTACTTTGTTTCATATAATTATGCTCAAAATGCACTCATAATTAAAAAAAGATTAACAGAAAATCTTTCTCTTCAGACAAAAAAATTATACTAAAGATTTTGATTTTCTATTTCATATTTCTGTCTCAAAATGTTGCAATGGTTCACAAATTTCCTCAATGAAATTTGTTGACAAGTGTGGTATCTTATTTATATGAAGAGTAACAAATAGAAGTCGCATTTTTCAGTACCTTTCGACATAGACCAGAATGCTACTTATATCGTATGACTTCGAAGATTAATGCTTATTTTCAACTGGCTAACATTCGAGAAATCGTTCTTGTCTATTTAAATATTCTCAATTGATTGCAGTCTAAACACAATAAAGATAAATTATGAACTGGTAAATAACGAGGATTGATATAGTGCAACAAAGAAAATTTATTAAAGTTACAACTAAACACAATGACTCCTGTTGAATAACGCGACATGTATCTACGATATACCACATATGGATACTATTGAAATCGTAAACAAAGAACAAAACTATTAATTACATGAGCAGAATACTGATCATGTTGGTTAATCGAAACACAATACCAATGTGACAAATGAGAATTGAACAATTACTTACAGATGAATCTTTGTATAATCAACTTCGATTGTAAGATTATTACATATTTTCTTACTTATGTAATTAGTATACAAGATAATAGTATTTCCATTAAAACAGATTGTAAGGTCCGCAGGGATGCACTTATGTTAAAGAGATACATGAAAGATGAATAGAAATTTCATGAACTTTGTTGAATATTTAAAAAAAAAGATTTCTTATTACTACTTGGTAAAACTAAGAGTATTTGATTAGACAATGTAAATTCTTCTAGATTTCTTTCCTCTTGTAAAACAAGTCTGCTTGAATATTTACAGAAGCATAAGTCAATATGCAGCTTGCTACAATGTAAAGATATCGCTAATTCTCTTTTTTTCCTGCATTCATTCCTCGTTCACAAATAACTCGTCTTTTACATGACTCCTCTCTTACAAAACCTTTATCTTATTTGTTTTTAATAAATTTTTGTGAGCAATCATTGATTATTTATTCAAATTCTTAGTTTTCGTTCTTACGTTATACTTAATAAACTTTATGTCGAGTAGTTTTGCATATTGAAATTAAAGCGAAGACAATAAAGTTCATGTTTTCTTAAGATTATATACCTTTCTGTTTGTAAAAGTTCCAGCGAATAGTTATACAACAAGTGCAAAAGGTTAACTTGTCTTGCTGTTATTTCTTTTCTAATATAATGCAGTATCGAAGTTATGATCAATCTCAATGTTATAATCATCACCAAGTATATACTATCACTTATTGCTCTTTCTCTTCTAACAGCACACAATTAAGCGAAACTTGACATATTCCATTGTTTTGTGTTGATAAGTTCTATATGAAGAAATATTTGTGTGGAAATGTCGATTCCTTATGATTTTCATATGAGAAGAATTGCGTCTTATCTTTTTTTTAACTTCTACAGCATAGAATAGAATCGAAGACTCATGAGACCTGTAATGAAAAATTTTGTTCAATGGTCATGACAGCTGACGACAAAATCAATCATTTATATGGATTGACAGTAAGGGAAAAAGCAACAGACTAAGACATTACCGTCACTGTCAATAGGCAATCCATAACAGGAATGTCCCACAAATCTAAGAGCAAAAAGGACAAGAAAAAAAATGTCTCTCAAGCCAATCAAATAAAACAGTCGACAAAATGGTTTTTTTTTCTCTCTTTTTTCATGTTTACAACGTTTCAATGTATTATTTTTGGAAAATTTTTATAGAGATAGAAACCTTTTTTTGTTTTTTGACATGTTATTAATATTTTAGGAAAAATGTAAGTATTTTTGTTAATAAAGTATAAATTCTACTCAATGAATATGAACCTTTTTTATTTGAATAATACGATGTATAGAAGGACATTTCATTGTAATACGTTCCCATAAATACTTTTCAATCAAGAAAAATAGAAAGGCAGATTTAAAATTCATGAACGTATCGAATTCTAATCTATCTATTATAGACTCTTTCATATTCCGAATTCACTTTTTTTTTGTGTTATAACTTCCTATTTTTTCTTTTAGGAGCCGACATGATAATAAACATTTTTCAATAAACTAAAATTATATTGACTTCATAGGAAAATTAATTTCTTTTATTGATCAACTTATTATATTTAAATTTAGTTAATATTATAATAGTGCATATGAAAATTAATAGTTAAACTGAAAAGTTTTTTTTTTAGTATGATCATTAATTCGAGTAACAATTATTCTTTTCATCTTCTTCATATGGTAATCATTGGAAAGTTGAATGCAAATTATAAACGAGAATCAGTGTTTTATATAGAATAATCAAGGTAAAAGCTTTTTTCAAAGAATTTTTACTCGAGTAGATTAGCTATCGTTACAATTGATAGATTAAAATATTTAATAATATTATGTGATATATTGTCTAATCATAGACATACATTTAATAAAAGTTTCCTTTTTGCTTTAAAAACAAAAACAAAAAAAAAAAGAACACATGTACACTCGATTATTAAGACTGATTACATGACATTTACTTGCTGTAAAGGGTAAAAAGCTCGAATTCAGTATTTCCCCTTGGGTTATTGTCACAAAAGATTTTTTCCCGTTTCTAATATTATACCTCGGATGTTATTGTTTTGAGATTCAAATATTTATCAGTAAAAAGAGAACGCAATTAATTCTTAAATATAAGAGTTCGTAATACTCATTCATCTATTGTATCATTAATAATTCACTCAACTGTAAAATAAATATACTTTCGAAATAGTTTATATTAATATCATATTTGAAATAGATTTTTCTATTATAAAACAATAATAAGTATTTAATAGTTGTAGTTCAATTCGAGAAATTGAAAGCTTTCGAATAATTTCTTATTCCTTCAAATTCAACTTGCATTCTATAGCTTGTGTCAACTGTTCTAGAATTGATCAGATCGATAATTGAATTGAGCTAAGTTAATGTACTTCAAGTGTATTTTAACTTATTTTGTATTACTTCAAGCTATTTTCAACTTTTTTGAATTGTATTAAACTAATTATTTAAAAGTACTTCCAGTTAATTGAAGCTACTTCAAAGTTTTATGATATAACCGCTATCACATATTCACTAAATATTGTGATTATAAGTTACCAGAGTCAGACTCTGCAAGTTAACGAATACTTTTAAATATAAATTATAGTATTTTAGAAATACTCGAGGCATATGAAAAGTAGTGCCAGAGATATTTTAATTGTTCAATATTTCTTTGATATTTAATAATTCTTCAACTAATATATAAATAATCATGAAAATTTTGATAAGAGTTATTTAGTTATTATAGTTTTGTGATCGATCAAGTTTTTTTTCTTCGATGTATCCTCTGTTTCTTATTCATTTTCTTCTTCTCTCGCTTTTTGCATCTTCTCTAATGCATACCCATCATCTATACATATTATAGAATATTAAAAAAAAAGTAGTGGCATTAGAGCAGAAAAACAAATATAGAAATAAGTTCATCAAGTATTTACTTAAGTAATTTTTCGGATCTGATACCATGTGATTTATTGTTTATTTGATTTAATCAAATAAAATCTAAGTAATCAGAATAATTTCAACTCGTTGGATTGTGTTGTAAACAATTCGATAAATTCATTGAATAAAGAAAATTATAGAAAACATTCGACAAATGGATTTAATGAAGGCCATAGGATATAAATAATAACAAGAACGAGAGTATTTCGATTATCCAATGAAAAAAAAAAAAAAAAATTGATGAACTTATTTCTGTATTTGTTCTTCTATTCTATCAGTAATACTTTTTTCTATATATCCTAATATGTATTGACATCTAGGCATTAGAGTAGACGAAAAAATACGAGAGAAAAAGCAGAACATCAACAAACGGGAAGATACATTGAAGAAAAAAAAAAACTCCGATCTTATATTACCATCGCAAATCATAACAAACAGCTCTTATCTAAATTTTATTATTATAATATTTTTTTGAAGAATGATCAAATATCAAAGAAATATAGAGCAGTGTTTTGACTATAAGATTATTGAGAGAGAAAGTTCGTTTTCTAAGGAATTAAATTATTTCCGCTACTATTTTTTAGTATGTTCGAAATATTTAAAAAAAAAATAAAACAGGAGAAAAACATAAACAATCCTAAAGAAAACATTATATTTCAAGTCAAAAAGTATTTTGAAGTAAGTTGATTTACATGAAATAATTTCGAACTACATTTGTATTTTGTTGACCTAATTTTCAAATTGAATTATGCTGTTTTTTCCCTAGGTAATTATATATAAAATATTCATTGATAACTATCACTATCCCTTAAGAATCAACAAGTACAATTCATGATTATATCTATCGAAGTGACATTAGAACAGCTCAAATAGTCTAATCGATGAGATTAATCAGTATATCAACTCTTTTAAGCTATGAATTTCTACATACCTAAAGAAAAAAAAATACTTTTACTTTTCGATCTAAAACTACAAATATATTGCAAAATGAAAAATATTTTGATTTTTGAAAAATTTGAGACATTGTAAAAATTCAAATTTCAATAGAACTAAATAAATTTTATTTGTAATTTCAAAAAGATCTTTATATTATATATGAAAAATAATTTTAATAAAAATGTTTTGTTTTGTAAATAACACAGACATATAACATAGGAAATAGTATTGAATCAACATAAAAGAAAATACATAACTAATGCGTATCTCGATCTGATAAAAATAGAGGTCATATATATGTTGGATGTTATGGGACTTATATTGCCTTAAGACATGGATTATTCTCTATTGACATTGGTACTGTTCGTGGACTTCTGGTGCATATTATTATTCTTTAGATATATACATATTCCGACATTGAAACACTTGTAAACGTTGATTTAGGTAAAAAAGAGAGTTTATATTATAGATAAGAAATCCATATATATATAATGTAAAATTGAAGTATCGTTTTGTGTCTAGTTTAATGAAGATTTGGTTGTATATGAAGTTTTTTTTTTGAAATTATTTTTAATTCAAATTAATTTTCTATTTGTTTCTTGTTTAAGTATGTATTTATTCCAGACAAAAATTAATGGTATGTTATTAAAGATGAATTTTTATGAAATATAAATTGAGTTTTATATACAAGTTAATGTTTCTATTTTTCTTGTTAACATTCTCTATTTCTAATTCTTGCATCATTGATAAAAGTAGATCACACGCAAAACATTTTGTTCTCATGGGAAAATTGATTTAATTATTATGTATTCTGAACATTTTTCAAGTCTAGATCAATTTAAAAAAAAAAAAAAAATTACTTAATTTTTTACTCTTGACTTAGAAAATATTAACTTCAAATGAAAAATTTTACAGTATGTTTTTGTTATTTTTTATCTCATCAATAGTATTTCTATGTTAATTTCCATATATAAAAAAAAAAAACAACGTGTTAAGACACGGTCTCAATATAATAAACAGCATTGTACTTTAAGATTATTAGTCTCAAAAGAATTTTGATGCTTGGTTGTAAGGTGATAAGATTTTCAATGTTGCCATTTTATTATTTATTAGTATTCAAGGAAGAAGTGAACATTAACTTGTTTTTGTTTTTCTCCGTGTCTAAGCAATAATAAGAAAAAAAGTCTTTTCAATGGATTTTTTGATATTTTATATATTGTATTTAAAAAAGAAGTTAGTCAATACAATCAATATTAAAATAATCAATGATGACAATTTCATCACGCACATTGATTGATCGATTAATTTCTTTTTTCTTCATTGGCATGAAATAAATTAGGTCAAATCAATTGAAGATGATAACATTAGTTGTTAAAATCTAAGTAATCAGAATAATTTCAACTCGTTGGATTGTGTTGTAAACAATTCGATAAATTCATTGAATAAAGAAAATTATAGAAAACATTCGACAAATGGATTTAATGAAGGCCATAGGATATAAATAATAACAAGAACGAGAGTATTTCGATTATCCAATGAAAAAAAAAAAAAAAAATTGATGAACTTATTTCTGT
>CAJNSZ010000003.1:2870829-2936604 GCA_905329745.1 Rotaria sp. Silwood2 | reverse complement strand
AAGTAGAGTGATGTAGACGTAATATAGAGACTTATGAAATGGAATCGATATATTATGTTACTGTGCATGGCATGTTGGTTGTGCTCTTATCGTCTATCTCGAATGCGTGTCTAGCCAAAGGAAATGACCAATGGAAGATTTTTTCATATATATATATATATATATTTTTTCAGATGATATTAACCATAATTGAACGGCAACAGCGTTGTTCGTGATATAGGAACGTCAAACTAAATGAAATTTATACTCATTCCTATATACAAATAAAAATATATTGAAAACAAAAAAAAAAACAAAGATGAATGCACCAATGCGGGAAAAAATGCTCCGGTTTCAAATGAGTGTTCCGGCCGAAGAAAAGGTATTAAATGTCTTTTTATTTTAAAAATTTTGATATGAGCGAAGAAAACAAAAAAAATAATTTCTTTTTTTGTAATCATTGACATAATTACATGGAAATTGCAAATAATACGATAGAGATTCAGTCAATTTATGCTGTTGTTTATACTTAGAAACGATTTATCTTTTCGAGCTCAAATAATTGTCATCGGAAAGAAACGATGATCGATGGGAAAGATGTTTTCTCATTAGAAATATTAATAGAATTACATTGATGATTACACGCCTTGCTTTAGGTCAAAAGTTCGTCGATTTAGTTTTGCTTGAGGAAAATTTCTCATTTAAACAAACTTAAATATTAATTTTATTTTTGTAAAAAAAAAAACAATTCCTACTTTAGTATTTAATAATATGTATATTTCAATATGAAAATATGTATACTTTTATATTGTTAAGATTTCTTTTACTATAAATGTTCAATAAGATTCCACAAAAAATCGATGCCTATGGAGTTCCTCTAATAATTCAAAAAAATTCATAATTACTCAGCAAGACGAGAAAGGTTTTTTTTTTTGAAATTTTACACTACCTTGGTGAGATACTCTTTCATACACTTTTTCCTTCAAATTATGGCACCCTTGTGCGAGAACTGCATTTAATTGTAAAGAAGTAAAAAAAGAATAATTCATTTTAACATAAATATTTTATGTTACAATGAATTTTATTTCTATTCAACAAGAAATCTATGTAGATTTTTCTGTTTTATATAAATATCAAGAAAACTTTTTAATTATGATCGTATTTTTTTCAATGCTGTTCAATGTTTTAAAAGCTAGAACTAAATTATATATTTTCTCGACAGATGGCACTTATTTCTTGTCGAAGCAACAGGAAACGATTGGCTACAAGAATACTAAATTTTTAGCTTAGACTTTTTTTTAAAGTTTTCTTTTTATCTATTTGTCAAGTTTTGTTTGTTGAATATGCTGATAATTATTCTAAAATAATTACAGAGATAACTTGAAATAATATTATTGATTAAGTTAGGATCTACATACACAAAAGCATTCATTTCTCTGTTGAATTCATGAAAGCAGAAAATAAGGTTACGAATAAAAAAAAGAGCATTCATGTGTGAATGCGCATTTGGATTAATGATATACTAAGTTATTAATATATAGTTTTGGTTAATATTAGTCTTCTAGAAGAAATATTTTTGTCATGATTATTTTTGAGTACTATCGACTTTTATGATACATCATCAATTGATAGTTGTTGTGTAAAAGATGATTGTTGTTGTTTTACATTATTCTGTTATTTTGATAATATCGTTTTAATTACACTTTTCGACTTCTCTTGACAATAGCAACATCAAATAAATCAAATTAAAAAAAAATCAATTAACTATTGTCATATAGAAATAAGTATATTGACATGAGAGGATCTTTATTGTGTTCATATCGTAGTGATAGATTATACCTTTTTTCTTTGATTTTTATTTTTCTTTTCTTTACAATCATTTAAACATAAACAACACTCATGTTGCTATTTATTCAAAGGCTTTCGTTCTCAATTGCAAAAAAATAATGGTTGTTTGCATAGATTGTGAACTCAAAAAAATAATAAGATGGAAGTATTACGTTATTTCACAAAAAATATCGTTTCCAGACATAGATTCTTTTCTATAAATATATAGTCGTTTGCGCACATGTGTTTCTCATAATTGTATGATCGGATTATTTTGTATTGTTGCCTATTGTAAGATTTCTTCGTTTTCTTCTCTTTTTCACATTGCCTTGACGTTTTCTCCGACACCGGATGTCATTTGGGCTCGAGCGAGCAACCGAATGACGACTTTGTCGGCAACCACACCCGTCACTATTCTTGCTGCATAACACTAGGAAATAAGCAATAGTCAAAAAAAAAAGAAAGAAAAAAAAATGAGAGTAAGGACAGAAGAATATTAAAGCTCCAGATACATGTTAGGATTTTTCTTTTTTTTTATTCTCTTTTATCGTTCTGTTTCTACAGCTCTCCGAAGCAAGAACACAGAATAAGAAGAGCGACATTACATACTGAGCCAACCAAACGAATTTCCAATAAGTTACAGTAATCAATGCTGCACTTCATCGTATTTTTTGTTTTGTGATATATATATATGTATATACATATCGGTTCATTTTCTTATTGATTTTTAATACAAAAAGAAAAAGAATTACAGAGATAAAGTTTGAAAACACTTTAAGGATGTATATCATTATCATTTGCGATTATTTGAATTTATAATATATCAAATTGCATACTCAATGTATAAAAAACTTATCTCCGCTTTCTCCTTTTTTTCTTGTGATTTGCTTCTTCTTCTTCATCATTTTCTACGTCATCTATCGTTGTTTTACTTTTCACCTGCCCTTTTCCTTTTTTCTTTTCTTTCTATGAAGTAAGACTCCAATTTCAATCACAAAACCCCACTCATTTGCGCTTCATTCTATAGTTATATAATACATATATATATATGTGTGTCAGCTGCTTTTTGCTTAGTTAATAAATAGATATACACATTTCGGATTAGAAGAAAAATATTATTTCATCTATTTTTATATCAGCAAATACAGATTAAGTTTTTATACATATAAAATCAAAATGGACGATACGGAACGGGCAGGATTAATTGAAAAACTTTCAATGGTTCAACATAACCAAGTGAGTTATTTAGACATTCTAGCATTATTTCCTTTTTTTTATGAATATGCTTGATTACACTTAAATAATAGATCGATAAGACAAATTGGCACTTGTATCGAGCTCTATATACATATATTCTTATGACAAACATACGATTTTTTTAAATACATATTCGATTATGCGCCTAACATTCTCAAAATGTCGCATGAATAGAACTAAAAAGAAAAGAACGCACATAATATTTTTACGTTATCAATGAAAAAATACCTATCAGTTTGTACCCGTTGATTCGGGCGTGTAATATTACGTCGGTTCAAATTTTTTTCGCTAAAAAAAAATTAATAGTTTAAAACTCGATTTGATCTATTAAAACAACATGATTGATTAGTTGTTTTATTTATTCTGTCGTAAACCAGTCAAATTTACTTTTCACCTTGTACGCAAAACTAGCAAAGGTTATAGACGTGTAAAAAAAATAGTAGATAAGAAAAAAAGAAGAAAATCGATCTGTATGTTGTCTTGGTTTAGCAATGAAAATGAATTACAAGGACATGTATCAATATTGGTTTTTATTAATTTTCGAAATAGAATCTTTTTATGATTCTTTCTATTATAGTACTTTATTATAACTAGACTCAAAATAATCGAGTAATTTTACACATAAATTTTTTGCTGCTTGTTATTAATTAACATGTTTTTTTTTTCTGTTTTATTTTGAATACAGAATAATTATTTATGTTTTATATATAGAAACATGTGATCCGATCGGAAAAACTTGGTCTTGATTTTATTGCATGGGTTCAAGTAAATATCTTTTATTAAAATTTAAAAGTATTCTATAATCATTTAATTTAGGATGATACTGGTAGCAATGCGAAATGTTATGTGATGACTATACATGATATTGGTTGCAGTCGTAAGATGAGATTTTTTTTTTTTATTATTCTTTTTCTTTTATTATAAAACAATTTTAAATATCTTAGATTCGGTTTTTACTGAATTTGTTTCTCAACCTGAAATGCGTGCTCTGTAAGAGTTTTAAATTAATTAAAAGATTTTCTTTTATTTATATTCTATCTTATAGTAAACAACGAATTGTTTGGGTGCATATTGATTTACCCGGTCAAGAAGATGATGCTAGTCCTTTGAATATAGAGTAAAAAATTGTTGTCTTTTTATTCTTCATAAAATATTGTTATGATTTTTCTTTTAGAAAATATCCATCATTAGATGAATTATCTAATGAACTAATAAATGTTGTTGACCGTTTAAATATTCCACAAACAGTTTTATTTGGTGAAGGTGCAGGAGCTAATATAGCTTGTCGTTTCGCTGTAGAACATCCTTCACGTGTACATGGTCTTGTACTTGTTCATCCAACTGGTACAACAGCCGGCTTCATGGAAATGATGAAAGATAAACTTAATAATTGGAAATTAATTCATAAAGGAATGAATCCAGATGCTGAAGCTTATCTTATATGGCATCGATTTGGACGTGTATGTAGTTTTATTTCAACACATATATATACAGGTATGCATTTTATTTTTTATTTTAGGATGCAGTGAAGGTAAGCATATAGTTGCTGATTTATGATTGTTATTTTTTTGCTTCGTAAATAATTAATTGCAACCCGTATATGTAGAAAACCGATCAAGAAATTTCTTTTCAAGTAGACGTAGACAAATCGATCTAGATTTTCTTTCTGTGTTGAAAAGTCCCATTAGAGACTTATTATAATTTTATTTGATTTTATAGTCTAGCGACGATTCAAACAAGAACAAGGTGTAGTTTTCAATAAAGAAAATAAATGTTTTTCTTAGCATCAGAATTTTGTTATAACCCTACCCATTGCTTTATTATTGTTTTTCTACTGCACGTCTGAATAAATATTTATTGAGAATGGACTTTTTTTTCCAATAAAACTGAACTTTTGAGATATTTCAATCATAATATAAACATATTCTATTAGGTTTTCTTTTCTGTGTTGTTATTTTCAATTACTAATGCCTTTTAGATTTGTTGCACGGATGTTATTTAATGGTTGTTCTCTTTTTTTTTGTTTCTCAGAAAAAAGAAATAGAAATAAAGAAAATGTTTTTCTTTTTTTGTATAGGGTTATGGTGATTCACAATTACTTGAAGCAAATATTCGTGAATTTTCGGAAAAACTTTATCAAAAACGAACAGCAAAAAATTTGGCACTTTTTATGGATGCTTTTCTGAAGTAAGAAACGAGAAATGAAATATTCAATGGTAGAAAAAAGAGTTAATTTATCTTCTGTAATCTTTAGTCGAACAAGTCTTGTTGATAGATTGGACAAATTAACGTAAGTTATTCGTTGTTAAATAACATTTACATAGAAATTAGTGCTATTTCTCATGGGAAATTTTCACTGATTCAATTAGCCTTTTAAATTTTTTGCCAACGGAATACAGAAAATAGGCCGCTAAACTCTTTTATCATAGTCAATTATCATTGATTAGGTAGTAGTTTATTGTTCAATAATATTGAATAAATTTACTTTGAAATCCAAAATCTACAGATTAAGATTTATCTATAGCTTGATTGGACTAAAGAATAATGTAATATGATAGCACTCAAGGATCTTTTGCTTGAATTTATAGACGCTGCATCCATATTGTGATATTTTACCCACCATTACAAAGATAATGGAGTGAAAGGATTGTATTCTTTAGCTGATTCTGCATACTACTATGATAGTCTTCATAGATATTTTGACAAATAAAAGCATTTTACGTTGTCAGAAACTATTAAAATATCTTAAGCATATGAGATTCATATCAGCAAAAAATTTAGTTTCTATTTTTTTTTGTTTTTTTTTCAAACGCCCAAAAACATATTTCAATAATGATAAAAACAAGAGTAATTTTCATATCATTCATCATTGTCAAAGAAGATTACGTGTCATTCGAAATCCCTACGGATAGAATTCAATAAATATTAAATCATTTATAGAGAAGAATTTTCTATTATGTTATTATTGACGAAGAAAAAAAAAGGAGTTATTGTTTAAAAATTTAGTTTTATAAATTTAAAAAAAAATATTATTAAATTTATATTTTTAGTGTTGATTGTCTAGTGGCTGTTGGAAAGAAAAGTTCTGTATTACACACAACTGAAAAATTCTACGATCGTCTTCGTGAATCACGTAATAATCCACAAAAAATGGTTAATTCACCAATGCTTCTTGCTGACAATGTTGGCGATATTCTTGGTGAAGCAGTAAGACAAAAAAAACAAAAAAAAAATATTTAAAAAAAGAAAAATGTTTTTTTTTTTTTCTTTTCATTTAGCCTGATGTTTTGGCTAAATCGATGCAATTCTTTTTACAAGGCATTGGTTTATGTATGTATTTGTTTAAAATGATTTGAATAAATTATTTTATTTATTTTTATTTAGTATCTGGTTTACCAATGGAAGCTGGTTTAGTTGGTTTAGGTCGTCTATCTCGTGCAATGTCAATGGAAGATGCTGATCGTCCAAGAAGAAGTTCTGTACTTACATCATCACCCGGTACAGCTTCACCAGCAATATTTGGTTCGCCGCCCAAATTTCCTTCATAAACTTCATTTCAAATTATTTACACACGCATATATATATACATATAAAACAAAAACAAAAACAAGATTTTCTTTTTCTTTACTCACTCTTTTTATAGCACATTCAGTGATGTGAAATTAAGGCATATACGTTGGCAATTTAAAGCGTGTATAGTTTTCACACTTTCGTTTCTTGATCTCCTTTCTTTTTCTTTTTGTCTTGTGCAGTAGTATTTTATTTTCATTGTGCGCGTGTTGTCAAATGAACTTATGTAATAATGTATTATCGGCACTTACAGTTTCATTTGAATGACTAAATTTTTTTTTTCTTTGTCTTTATACAAAAATGTATTCTTTTCTTTTGTCCTATGCTCCAGCAAAAAATAATATATATTAATTTTCGAGGATGTTTTCGCGCACTATACCTTTAGAATATAGGAAAAAAAGATTTTTATTTATTTATTTATTTGATATGATTTTATTTAAAGAATCTTGATAAATTTTATTGTTTAGAGAATATGGATTGAAAAAAATTAATTTCTAATCGATCATATCCGATTAAAAAAAAGAACCTTAATGATTTTCTTATAGTAATCTTCGAAATTTTATAAAAGAATAGTAGCTGATTTGCAAAGAAAAAAGAATCATAATGTACAATACATTTATCTTTATATTAGCTTGATTGGTTCCATAGGAAGTCACGCTTTTCCTTGTGTCAATTGTGATGAATATTTTAATTTTTATTCTTTTCTTTTTACATGTAACACAATAAAAACTCCAATAGTGGACACTAGTTTCACAGCTCCATAGTGTGAATGTGGGCGAAATGCAATTCTTGCATAGTGGATGCTATTTGTTTTTGCTAAATTCATTGACATTGACTTTCCCATTCCTGTTTTTTTTCTACGAATGATATGCTAATCAACAGTTAAGATTGTTAGTTAAGATTGATGGAAAAAAAAGATGACAAATACGTTTCTGAAGAAAAGCCTGACAATTTTGCCTCAATCATAGAAAATGATGAGAAGCTTTTATGTTATTGTATGTCGCTTCCTAAACGAGACTGAAAATGTTGACAATTAGAATAAAATTGGTCTCATTTGTATTATGTTTCCAACGAAGAACAGAGATCACACTAATCAATTATTTATTGTATTATACTACCATATGTTCTGTATGACTAATAAAACAACAGAAAAGTCATACTTTGCTTAATAATATGGGTACTAGCCACGTAACCAGAAAAACGTGATAGAGGTGGTTCAGTCCACTGCTGATCAAGTTCGCAGAGGGGGCGAAGACACTTCTACTCACGTCTTTAGAGAGGGATCATGGTATTTATTAATAGAAGTCAACTATTAGTAGGGAAAGGGAGGCTCAATGCCTTCTAGAGGAAGCTGAGCCTCCCCTCTAGCTCCCATCTGGTTATGTCACCAATGGGTACATTTGTTTGGTCAACGCTACAACAAAAAGAAATAATTTTGATGTTAAGGCTCATCCTTATTCAGATTATAACCGTTGACGATTGATTAACTGAAGAGTTATCTCTTTCTTTTTTTTTTTATCAAAACTTAATACAAATCATATCAATAAGACATTCCTTGTTTCAATGTTGCTTGGTTTGATTTTTGTGAAATAGAAGTAGAAATCAATGTTGAAATATATAACGAGAGAAATGAATTACCTCCAGGTCTGCTTCATAAATCGATGATAGGCATTTTCACATATTGTTTCTTTGCCTTGCTGCTCACGGATTGTAATCAACATAATAGAGGTCTGGATGCTCGAGAGAAACAACTCTGTCGTTTTTCATATTTTAATCCCGTAGGGATTATACTGAAAGCCTTTTGTATCATTTCGATAATAAGTTTTTTGCATCGATTTTACAGCAATAGACTACACATTGTTGTTTTTGACCTTCAGTCATAATTGGCTAACATTTTTTTGTAAATCAAAGCCATATAAAAAAAGAAGTATGTCAACAAGTGTTGATTTTAGCATTGTTTTCAACGGTAAAAAAACATCGTACAAGAGCATTGATGATCTAATTCATTATTGTTCTATTGATATCTAGAAAAATGTACTTATTTTTTTGGAAAAATTTAATCTCTCTATCATGAACCCTTTTACAAAGTCTGAAAGGCAGCCACAATAGAGAAGTCTTACCGTTCATGTTTGTCAAAACATTTAATTAAGTCTATTTTTTCTTGTTTTATTTCTTTATTTATATATCATTGATGTTTTTATTAGGCTTCTTTCTAATTTTATCAAATCTAAATTAATTTCGAAAAATAAACTCGCTCATTTTACCATTCTATAATATATCAATTATATTTAAGTGATTATACAATATTAATATTGTTTAATAAACAAGAAGAAAAAAAAAACAATTAAATTTTAACATGTCAAGTTAGAAAAAGAAAACAAGAAAGAAAGAAAGAAAGAAAGAATTATATACATTACATACTTTATAATTTGAAAGAAAAGAAGAATAACATTGACTTTTGTTTATTTTCTTCTATATTTATATTATTTAATCCATGTCGTCAACTTTATTTTCTCGTCCAATGCCCTTCGGAGATAGTTCACCAATGCATAGTGCAATTGATAAGTGTGTATTTCTTTTTGTTTGTTTTTTTATATCAAAAAATAAAATATTTTGAAGGTTATCTGATGGAAATAAACGACAACATTCATGTAGCAAGACAATAGGTCTTCTTGTTGCTCTTTTTTCATATATTCTTGCATTAATATTAATTATTGGTGATCTTTTCTTTGATAGTCAAAGTAAGTTAGTTTGATTTAATTGTTTAAAAAATTTCATAAACATTAATCAAAGTGTTTTTTTTACATTCGGTATTGTTTCAATAAATAAGTATTTCTATTTATTTCTATAGTTTTTGGTCGTATACTTTATCATTTTCATTCACATACAGCTCCATTAATTCTATCTAAAAAATGGATTGCACCATTTTGGATGATTGTCTATGGTTTACAAGTAAGAATAATATTATATTTAAGATTTTTGAATTTTCACTTGTATTTTATATCTAGATTCCTTGGTTATTCTATGCTATAACAACATTATGTCGTCGAAATGGTTGTAGTAGTGATAGTGATTATTTATATAAATATCCTCGTCCAGTATCTCAAATACAATTATTAACATTTAGTCTTGGTTGTTGGTCACATATTATATTTTTATTTCTTATTCAACATCAATCAAATTTTGTATGAATTATTATATATAATCATTTGTTTTCCTTTTATTATTATTATTATTTATTATTATTTAGCTTGGGATTGTTTATATTATATTAGGTATAATGGCATTGACATTTTGTCTTATAACATCAATAATTCATCTTCATAATTATGAACGTGAATTGTCAACATGTCATTTGTAAGATAAACAAGTATTTCTCTTTTTTTAAGATTTTTAAAAATCTGTTTATTCTTAGATTTGGTGATATATGGTCAATAAGAATATTTGTTCATAATGGCATTAGTGTAATGTTAGCATGGCAAACAGCATTAATTAGTTTTTCATCTTTATATGCTTGTAATACATTATTATTACCATCAAAAACATTCAATCAAATAAATGAATCAACGTTAAATATAATTGGTTTATGTCTTATTGGTTCAATATGTATTATAGCAATAATATATATTATATTAATGTTATGTTTGTTTTCAAATGCAATATGTCATGTTATTGCTGGATGGATATTTCTTGTTGTATTAGCATTTAGTTATTGGTATGAACATGATCATCAAACAAATTTTTTACTTCTTATATCATTTTATGTATTAACAGCATTATTATTATTTATTGTATGTCTTCATTTAGTTTTTACTTTTTTTCATTATTTCACAACAACATGTCGATCATTAATGAATTCAAGTAGAAATAATTATCGTCATAGTATACTTCAAGGAAAAGATTGATTTTATTCTTTCGTTTGTTTTTAAAGAGATTTTCTGAAAGATGCTTTCTTTTTGTTTTTTTATAACAGTTCATTTTTTGAAGAAATATATTTATAAAAAGAAAAAAAAAAAGATTATGCAGCTTTAATAGAAGTATAAGCTGTTGAACTAAGTTTTGTGCAAGAGGATTATAGAGAAATATCTTAGTCGGATAAGTGTAATCAAATCCTATAGAATAAGATTCATTAGGATTTTAGTTTATATTTAATTATTTCTCCCAAACAAACTTGAAATTAAAAAAGCAAAAGTCATAATCCTTACACTGTACCATTTTGTTTTACTTAACAAGAAATAGATGAGTTTCAATTCGTATAATTCATAATTTAAGATTTATATAACATATAACAATTTAGTGTTAAAAATTTTAATTAAAACAAAAGAAGATCAAATTTTTTATAATGTGAGAAAAAAACGGTGTGATATGATTGGCTATACTTAAATATTTCATCAAACATCATTCATGATATCGAACTTAATTACAATAAAATGTTTAATGTTAATTGATTAAAGAATAAACTTCTAATCAATATTTTAAAATGAATAAATTGAATTCAAAAGTTACTTAAATTTCAATCAATTTGAATTATAATTACTTTATCTTTTTTGATAAACTAATTAGTATAAGTTTTCTTTTTTTTTTCTTTGTTTTGTCTCCTTGCTTGCTAAAATTAATAATGACAGTATTTTAATGAAGGACAAAATAGTTTAAGAATCATTTCCTATTTATTTAAAAGCATGTTAGCTATAAGTAAAAAACAAATGCATCTTCAATGACATAAAAAGAAAAATTATCTAATATAATTAGGAAATTTTCAAGGCATTATCTATTCATATTTTTATGCATTGAACTAACAGATATTTTAAGCCCAAGTGAATAACCACTTATAAATAATTGCAACATAGAAGAACAAAACGAATGCAAGAAATACTAATGATTTATTTCTATTTTTATATAGTTCGTTCTAATTGTTATCTAATAAACCATTTTCTATTTGAATAATATTAATAATAATATATTGATATTATATTAAAAAAGTAACAAGTATTAACTAAATATATATATGGAAAAGAATATTTATTTATCTATGAAGTTGTTCATTCATTAACATATTTTTTTCTTGTTATTAACAAAGAAAAGTGATAATAATCTTATGCCATACTGCATTCATCAAAGTTTTGTGCATTTATGTTACTATGGAAAGAATATATTTTTGCGTAGTATTGTCATCCTCGAGTGACGCGCAATTCTAACTGACAAACCAACATGCACATCAGGAAGTGAAAAAGAAAAGGAAAAAAAGCGAGAAAGACACGATGAACTACGTCGATGAAAAGCAACAGCTCAAGGTAATATGATGAATTGTGTTGCACACACATATACTACATATAGAGAAGCGTCAAAGATAGAAAAATAGAAAGAAGGAAGTCCTTTCCCTTTTTCTTCTTTTTTTCTTCGTTTTGTTTTTTTTTTTTGTAAAAAAAAACTCGTCTTTGTACGACAATTCTGATTTCATTTTCTGCTAGAATACTTCTTCTTTTTCTTTTTCTATCCTTCCAGAAAATCTAACGCATTAACTACAAACGTCATTCTTGAGTATTCGTATTCACGTCATCAATGTTGTATTGTTAATCATTTTAACTGCTTAAGACGAATGCGTCGATCTCGTTTTTCTTTTTTTACTTCTGTTACATTTCTAAGAAAAACGATCTCAAGTTAAAAATTATGCACAGCGTGATTCATCGTTCCTCAAGGTGAGTTTAAAAAAACCAAGAACAAAGACGTCACAGTATATTTTAATCTGCCAGATAGAGAAAAAAAACGCAAAAAGATCATTTTATATTTATTTAGTTCGGTATCATCAACAGTGGCTGATCCATCAACAGTAACAGTGCGCATTGAAAGCGCATCAACAAGTGATTTAAATGTTCAAGATGTATCAACAACATCTTCATCTGATGACGATGATAATGAATTAAAACAACAACGAAGAAAGCAAAATTTAAATGATCGTCTTAATTATCATACAGTATCAGCAACAGGTGGTCGACATACATCAACAATAGGAACAAATCGTCATAGAAATTCTCTTCATCAAAAACGTCCAAATCGTTTAAGTACAGATGCTAATTCAATGCGTATACCATTAAGTCGACCAACAACAGCTATTTCATTACCAGCTAAATCATCAGCATCCGATAATGAATGGGATCTTGATTCAGCTCAAACTTTAGTATCATCTGTTCAACGACGAAATCCATCATGTCCATCAATATCTCCAACAACGATACGTTCCAAATCATCTTCAC
Organism: Rotaria sp. Silwood2; assembly: GCA_905329745.1. NCBI lineage: Eukaryota > Metazoa > Rotifera > Eurotatoria > Philodinida > Philodinidae > Rotaria > Rotaria sp. Silwood2. The sequence goes on along the minus strand of CAJNSZ010000003.1, from coordinate 2,923,720 downwards.
AATCACCTATATTATCAACATTTACTCCTCAACCAGCACCACCTGTATTTACAACAACTTCTGAATGCCTTGGTAAATTAAAAAAAAAACAACAAAAAAAGTTTGTTTCTTAACATATTAAGCTTTTTTAGGAACAGATTTTCGTCCACAATTACGACGTGATATTCAAAGACGTTCACAATCTTTAGCTAAACAAACATTACCTATGAGCAATCCAGCATCACCAACAATTCCAATTGTTTTTCTTACAGATGATATTTTATTGGGTTCAATACGTGCTTTACAAAATGAAAGACAATTATGCAAATTATCTATTGATTATCTTATTGATGCAACTAATATGAGACCCGATGAATTAGCACGTAAAGCAAATGTTGGAGCTCGTCTTCCATGCCAATGTGGTCATACACATTCACGTTGTACGTTAACACTTGAATTTGATCAATCATATGTAACACATCCAACAGCAACTGATGCAAATCATTTAAGTAACAGTAAAATTCGTGAATTAAATCGTACACAATTAGGACAACTATTTTCAGCTGTTAATCGTTTTATATTAAAAGCACAACAAGAAGAAAAACGAATACTTATATATGGTTTTGAATTAACACCGAATTCACCACTTGCAATTATTGCTATTCAATATCTAATGTTAAGTGATGAACAGTTAACATTAACTGAAGCAATGCATGCAGTACATCGTTTATTTCCTATATTACCAAAGAAACATCAACAATATCCAACAATGGAAAAACGTTTTCAAGATTATTTAAAACAATTAGATCGAAAAACATTTCCTAAGAATTTTCTTGTTAGTAATATAGGTAGTGATGGCAATGTTAGTATTAGTGGAAATGATCATCGACGATCATTACGTGATCTATCATCTGAAGCAAGTGACAAAACAACACTTGATAATGATAATACACCACTAACATCATGGACAACAATGCCAATGCCAATTGTAAATGATAACTCAAATCAATCTCATCAATTATTTACAGCACGCTCAGCTTGGGACAGTTGAAAATGTTTTAATCGTATTTTTTTTTCTTTTTGAATAGAAAAATCATATGCTGTACTAGCATTTAAATTTTTAACTGTCTATGAGAAGAATAGCTTTATTTAATCTAGTAAAAATCATTTTCTTTTCATATAGGTTTAAAACATAGTGTAATAGGTTTTTAATTAATCCAATTGACGTCAGACTATATTTAAAAATAGATTCTAATTTTTGTTGCTGTTTTTCTATATAGATTAATCTCTCTGACTCAATTGAGACGTACTATGATGTTAAAGTATTCATGAAAGAAAAGAATAATTTTATTTTTTTTTATCAAATAAAAGCAATTAGTATACAATACAAAAGTCTTTAAAAAGATGTCAAATATTACTAGATCATATTTGTTATTGACTTTTTTCTGTTGTAAAGAGCAATATTGGCACTAAAAAATTTTTATTACACATATTCTATTTTAGAATGAGTTTGAAAAGACTTAGAAGTAACTCGATTAACAAAAATAATTCTTTGCAACTTCATAAATCTGTATTTCTTAATTATTTCGAACTAAATAAATTAAAATTTGATCAAAGAAAAATTGTAGTGAAACAAAACTTCTATCATTAATAGCTTTGTTAGTAGAATATTTTATAATCACAACAAAAAAGTATCCTGACACGTACAAGGTTTTTGCGTATTTTTTCATTTGCGAAGCAGATATAAAAGATAATTTTTTTTCTTTTTTTAGCAGTAGATAATTCTTACTCTATACTAGATTCTCTGGTAATATAATTGAATTCGACTGTCATCCTGAATTATAAGAATTGTTCTCATGAAAATGTCTGATGTCTCAATATGGTCAGAATAAGATTCTTCTGTTTTTTTTTCAGGTATCAGCGTTCATTTTTCTGGCATCAAAATTATTTCATATGCATAACCCTCGAACCAGCACAGCAAGATATATCTATTGAGCATGTTTTCCGATGAAAAATGATGACTTCTATGATGTGCACTATTCAAGAAAAAAAATTATTCTATCAAACAACCTTAATGCTACGATAGGAATGGAAAATGATCATCAATATTTTTTGAAAAAGTAATTTCCAAATATATCATTAGAAAGTTCATTAAAGTCTACAAAAAATAGAGTAGCTTAATAAGTTTCCACTATTCTCGTTTTAGATTTCTGTATATAGAATAATTTTGATGTCAGGAAAACAAATACCTGCGCTTGAAAAATAGAAGAATCTTGTTCTAGACATATTTTAAAATCAAATATTTTCATGAGAACATTTTTCATTATTCGAGTTGATAGTCTAAATCGGTTATATTGATAGAGAATCTACTATTAGAATTAGAAATTTGTACTCTTTCAGATTATATGCTTAGACTTTTTTCGTGACTTTTGACTATTGAACTGTAAGTAAATCTTAATAGGACTCAGAACAATTTTCTTGGGCGACGAAAATCTTTTTTTTTTCTGAAAACAAGTCTGCTTCTTGTATATATGTAATAAGTTCTGTCAATAAATAGTATTTGAGGATGATCTCGACTTTACAAGAATGACACAGAAGTTGAAAGTTTCGGTTAACTCGCTAAAAATGGCAAGGTTGTGATGGACGAACATTTTGTGCTGAAACGACGACAATAGCCATGTTTGCAATAGACTTTATATAAAAGTCTTTACTGTATCTCAAAAGTTTTCAAAAAATTTATCATTTTGTTAAAAATAATTTTCGGTATCTTTCAATTCATTCGATAAAATTTTGTGGCATGTTTCAAACAAATTCTAAATTATAGTAAGCAACAAGAAATTATTCAATCTCTTTTAGAAAAAGTAATATATTTATATAAAAAGTTCTTATTCTACAAAGATCATCATTGTCGGAATCTTTTTTAGAAATATTTAGTGATTGATTTTGTATATAATTTGATTAGTTTAGAAATCTTTATTTTATTCAATGTTGGAAAAAAGAAAATTAATATTTATTTGATCTAAGATCTTTATAATCGAAATTCATTTTTATTTATTAGCAGCAATAGACATTGCATTAGCTGCTCGTTCAAGTAGTCTAGCTGCTTTAGTAATATTGTTCTAATTAAAATTATTCATTATTTGATCAGATTGATAAGGTTTTGATGATATTGAATAATCATATTGTTTTTCAACATTTTTTTATCTTCTTTCGAATAGTTTCCATAGCTTCATTAATTTTATTATTAATGATAGAATCTTGTTGTGATTGAATTTTATCTATTTGTAATGTATTAGAATAGCATTGAGGTATTTCAAATGAATATGATTCATAACATTGATGACATGGATTATATAATTGATACAATTGTAAATTACCTGAAAATAAATGACCAAAACCTAATGTATAAGATGTATTACCAAAATGTATATATGATGAACATTCAGAACGATCGATTGTTGTATTATTGATCTTAGAATTCTTGTCGAATGTGTTATATTCATAATAATGATCAAATGAAAATAAATCTGGCTGATTACAAATCCATAAACTATTCATATGTATATTACGAAATAAAAAATGAAAGAGAAAAAAAATCCAAGCGCTTTTTCTGTCTTTTTCTTTGTTGTATTTATGAGTCTTCGTGTAATTATTCATATAAGCATGATAAAAACGATATAACATCAATCAGATGATGTCTATAATATAAAAATTTTTTTTTATCTATCCTAACAATACTACTCAATATACAATTACAATGGATATCTAAATAAAAAACGATCAAAGATACTAATTATGAATGTAAGTTTTATTAATTCAGTATTTGTAACATGTTCGATCATTTAATAATAAGTTAAATGCTCGCTAAATCAATTGAACTTTGTTAATGCCTTCGATTCAATATTTATTTAAAAAAAAAACAAGCATAGATATATAAGAAATTAGCTTAAAGATCAAAAGAAAAGTTATAAGCTAGTCGGAATACATCTAATAATGATCATTGATAATACCTGGAAATTAATCTTTTCATAGAAATTGTCAAAGATATTGTACTTAGAGGACAAGTCGTTCATGCATATGATTCTATTTCCTTTACTCATTCTATTAATAAAAAACGCCACGAAAATACATGTCATTCTTAATAACTGGAAAAATAAAAATAGCATAAATTAATGACAAAAGTATGACAGAGAACACTAAATGCAACAAACTATTTATTTTATTTTACTAGTCTAAATCAATACAATATTTCTCATTTCGAAAAACTATGAACTCTTTGACATCTTCAACTTCAATATATCAGGCATTGATAATAAAAAAATTTGTCATCCAACTTTGATGGAATAGTCTATACAAATCATATATTGAGATAAATACCATTCAAAACTTAGCAAAGTTCATTTATGAAGAAAATGTTCGAATAAAGTTAGAAAAATGTGTCTAATTTATTATTAAAAGTTTGAAAAAAACTTAAAAATTCTTGATTTCACTGTTTTCCTATTCTATCAGTCCTGTGCTCTTTTCTATGTTACCCATCCTGAGATGTAGTATTATATTCTCAACGCATAGTCTGGTCACCACATATAGTTCTCGAATCAGCTAATCGACTAGGTCAATTCTATGCAACAGATCAAGTCAACAAGTAGTAAACATTATCTCAACATATCGAATATGCTCTAACGTACCTGCTAGTACACATTATATCTTTCTGTTCAACATAGGAAAATAACAGATACTAATGTTCCAACTGATAAAATATTCGGCAGAGTTCAGTACACTAGTCAATGCATCTTCTCTTTCATGATTAATATTAAGCGTTAAAGATCTGAATTTTTAGCATTATAAGAAAGCGATCCAAGAAAGGAGGAGGGCGGATAAGGCCGAATTTTTCAGCTTCTTTAGAACTGATTTATATCTATTAGGTTTCAATAGGGGGTGAGTCCTGATTATTTTTTTCAACTTTATTTTGCAAAAAAATGACTTCGTCAATTTTGGTCCCTGGGGTCCCCCCCAGGGATCGTCGAAAAAGAAATTTCTCTTTTCATCGATCAAAACTATATGTGCCTGTACGCTAAAGTGTGCTGATTACAAATATCATAATAAGATCTCTCAAAACTCCTTTGTTCTCAAGCTAGTCTGGACCACAATCTAGACCCTATTTTTCATTGTTGGGTCCCCCAGAAAATAATTATTGTTGAATCTTGAATGGAGAATACTTTTTCTAACTCAGAATTTTGTGTTCTCCACGAATCTAAACTTTTTACGGCGAAAAAAAGTCAGTCGCAAATAAAAAGCTGCGATTCCGGGGTAGAAAACGGTCTTTTTTTTGTAATTAGGCAGTTATCTCCGTACTTTGTCATGAAAGCAATTTAGACGCAACGTCAAATTTTCGTCATAGGGGTAATTTTTCGAGTTCTATCCACTGGAGGCCTCAAAAGTGAGAGAAAAGTTGTGCAACAGAGTCAGAAATTGAAAATACGAAGAATTTTTATAAAAGTGCTGGGGGGGACCACAGTCACCAGTATAGGTGAGATCTCCAAATCAAATAATTTATAGCCCACCTTGTAGAGCCCAATGAAGTAAGTATTCAGGAAAAATTTCATCGATGTCTTCGCTTTCCTTGGTCTCAAAAATTTATACGAAACTTTGCCCGAGTGCCAGTCAGGGCTGCCATATGCACCCCATTTGGGGGTACAGTACCCCATTTGGGCATTTTGTACCCCCAAAAAATTTGTACCCCTGGGGTACATATTTTNTTGTCAAAGTTGAAGATTTGAATGGGATACATAGGAATGGTAATATAGTTCTGCACAATCTTGCCCATGAAAAGCGATCAATTATAAAGAAAGTTGCCTTCACCACACCGCTGCCGCAGTTTATAAAAAATCTTTCGAAAATTCGTATTAGCAATTCAGTGAATTGGCAATGATGGCATGAACGCACAAGATTCAGTTAGTCTCTGAGTTTTACACGCATCTAAAGCTAAATCCGATGAAAATCCATGAAACTTTGCAATTTTTTGTAAAAAGTATCTGCCGCATGGCTGCCATATGTACCCCATTTGGGCATTTTGTACCCCCAAAAAATTTGTACCCCTGGGGTACATATTTTGTACCCCATTTGGATTTTTGAGCTTCTGCCTTCATGAACTGACCTCTGGTCAAAGTGAATCATGTTTTTCGAAAGAATTTATTGTTTTGTTTATCGAGTTATTTGCAATGGCCGATATTAACATGAAGGATCGACTAATGATTATTGGCATGCATTGTATCCTATTAGTTTTATCTTAGGTTTCTCGGTTTCCGAATCAAAATAAAGTTAGCTACGGATATCTGACAAATCTGAGCTGTATGAGTCGAAAGAACCGAATCATGAAAACTGCTGCATACCACATTCACGAACTCAATGTGTTGACCGCTTCTTTTTGTATGAATTTTGTGCACTGATCAGTTCTTTCTTCATCAAATGGTTAGATAATTCCCATAAATTAGATTTTTAAGCAACTTATTCTATCGCTTTATGGATCTCTTCAACTACCATCCGGCTCAATGTGTGCAGTTTAACCTATGTAATCTGAAAAAGACCTGTGAAAACCTACCTTCTAGAATAAATTGAGTTATGAAATAAACCCAGTTCGGTTCAAAAGCACTGATCACTCTCCTATCTCGTATATAACGGGAGCTGGATTATTGATGCCAGTTCATTTAGTTGATGTGGAATTGTCGTACACCTAGCTCTAGATATTGTGATTCATTTCGTTATTTTCTATTTTCTATATCGTATTTGACCAACATATTATAATTTTATTTACACAATAAGTTTATTTAAAAGTATTCGTAGCGTAGAAAACTCTAACTATCCCAAAGAAACTTGTCCTGATTGAATTGATTATTTAGCATGACGTAATGAAAGATTTTGTATTATTTCCTATGATAGCATTGTTTTTGATGGTATAAGTTAACTATAAAAATATTTTTTGTGAAAAGTCAATAATAAAATTGATTTGTAATATTAAAAATTTCAAAATAATGTCGCCTGTTAGAGAGGAGGTTCCTTTTAACAGTTTTTCTCGACTAACCTGCTCTCTTGAAAAGAAAAAGATGTACCTCACCGATGTACCCCATTGTAGAAAAAATTGTACCTCAATTGTACCCCATTTCATATTTCTTGTACCCCATTTGAAAATTAGGATATGGCAGCCCTGGGATTGACTTTAAATAATGCTTACATTTTACAAAATTAATAATGTTTTAATATTTCAATTTTGTTATCGTCTTGGTCCTCAAAAAGAAGAGATTTTTGATAATGATCAATGTAAAATATCATTTTTAACATTGGAAGCTATAGCCGATTGACGAATACACTGAACACAAGGAAAATATATTGAAAAGCGATTGTATTCAATTTTTCCTGAGATATTGAATATTGAAATCATAACAATTAATAATAATCTTGTACTTCTTATGTGTTAATCAGCTTCCGAATATATTTTCCACAAAGTGATTTTATTTCGAGTTTATCATCTGTAATCGTATTGGTTTTGTTTTATCGTTAGATGAGATTCAATTCAGTCAAGAAATATCATTTGCTAGGTGCTTGAATCAATAATCTACTGAACTTGACTTTCAATCAAATTTTGAAAACAAATCACGTTTTAGGATCATATTTTCTGCAAATGACAGACTTACATTTATTCTACTGAAGAGTTTATTTTTTTCGAGATGTACTAGTGTATCTTACAATGAATAATGAAAAATCACGAAATACATGAAAAAGAAATGACTAGAAAAGCCAAAGAAAAAAAAAAAACCAAAAAAAAATAATGTTTTTTATAATAGTTGCATGGTAATTATCTTAGAACATAGTTCAGAATATTCTAAGATAAATTGATGTTCGACGTGAGGATCGTGTTTAAACAATTTGACTAGAATAAAAGAACTAAATATTATTTTATTACAAAAAAAAAATAAATACCTAGTTCACCAATAACATCTCGTAGAAATTTCTTCATATTTTCAGTTTGAGCATCAATAATGGCATTTTCGAGAAAGATAATGTTGGCACCGGCAAGACACGCTTGTGCCACAAGCACAGGAAGATTATCAAGTGAAGCAGTTGGATCCATATTGATTCTTTTTTCAGCTTCAGCAATAACCGACGATATAAGTTTATCGAATGTGATGTTGAGTGTATTTTGTTTTGCATATGATAAAGCTAATTGAAAACCTTCACCTGTTGTAATGTTAGGACCGAGAATAAGTTGCTCCATATCTTTAATGAATGCTAGACGTTCCTTCAAAATAAAAAAAAAATAATGAAAATTAGTAAAAAAAGAAATAATTGACTTTTCAGTTTATTTTATTGATTCAGGTAATATACGTTTTCAGGAGGAGTATAAATATTAGAAGAATAAGGAAAGCGATTATAACGTAAAAGGAAGAATTTTATTCATCAATGTCATCTCAAGTTTATATACAGCTTAACTTTCCAATAGAAAACAAAGAGAAGAAAAATAAATGAACTCGTCAGACGAGCACACAATGACGAAAAGTTGATGAAAAAAATTCTATTGGTTGATGAAATTCATAAAAGGCTTAATTTTTTTTGACCAATTTCTTGTCAATTCGAACTAATTTTCAGATTTCTATTTAGTATTAGAGAAACTTTCGGAATAGATTTGGAAAGAAAATTCAAAACTGAACACAGCTGACATGATGGATCGCTGGAAGTCTGAGATATTTTAATACTGGACATGTGTCTTGGTAAGGAGTTTGGTGGAAAACGCCGCCAAGAAAAACACTGAAAAGGAAAATGCCGAAAAAAAAGCAGGAAAATGTCGAAAGGAAATAGGCTGAAGACAATTACCTGAATCTTCTGATTTATTATTGTTTCTTGTCAAATCAGCTCATTTTATTAAACTGTAGTATCTATAATCATTCTTTAAGAGGATAAACTCAACAATTCAGTGTAACTGTAATGATAGATATCGCACCTATATCCTCACCCTCATATCCTGACGTTCAAGATCGTAGATGCGGCGTCTAACATTGCAGTCATAGTGATTTATTGAATATACTGTTCCACACAATGACTATAAATAAAAGAGATCCTGATGGGCTGGGCCGAAGAAAGTCGATCCATGGGCTATCGACCTTTGGCCCAGCCTATTCATGGTTTTTCTTTGAAAAATTGGCCCAGCCCAGCCCATGGTTATTCTTTGAAAAATCGGCCCAGCCGACCCATGGGTAACTCATCTAGTTAAACATTTTTTCACAAAATAGTTTAACCTGCTATGTTCGTCAAAGTTATTTATGATCGCTATTTATTCTTTTATTTTATAATTTTTAATAGCAGTGTACGTCGAGGGATGTTATTTCAGAAGAAGTTTGATCCGTTCAAAAGCAAACTGTTTTTGTCTATGATAGGAATCAGTAGAAAGGCAAGTGATAATAGAAATTGATAACTGAAAAAGATCAGCAGGAATAGAATTAGGTTTTTAAAAAGGTGATTGATGGTGATGCAACTGCTGGTGAAAGAAAATAACGACAGAATTATATTGTGTTGAATAAAAACAAAGTATTATAACGTGAAATAATAGAACTAAACAAGATTCTCTGAAGAAAGAAATATCACAGTGATAATAGGCGATGTTTTCTGAGAAATTTTATTTTTAATCGAAGTCAAAATTCGGCTCATGGGCTATCATCAACCCATGGGTCAAAGCTCGTAGCCCATGGGTATCCATCGAAAAATTGGATTGGTCCAGTCCACCCATGGTTTTTTTTTCAAAGAAAGATCCGGCCCATGGGTGGGCTGGGCTGGGCTTAGCTCAGCCGATTCGGGTCTCTGATAGATACTATAGGTTAATAAAGTGAGCTGATTTGACAAGAAACAATAATAGATGAGAAGATTCAAATAAATGTCTTCGACATTTTCCTTCTCAGTGTTTTTCTTTCCGGCGGTTTCCGTCAATCCCTTTGTAAGCAGAGATAAACCAATTCCCACTAATGCCCGTTCCAGACCTGAAGACACTCCATTGTTTTTTGAATATCTGGGCAACCGCACTAGCTAGCGATCTGCGGTTTTCACCAATCGAAAGAGAAGACAGGGGAACATCTTTTACTCTGATAATCCATAAGATGAAATCATTTTGAACACTGCCATTCATGCAAATCTTTCCTGAGAAGGCATGGAAACGGTATGTCAATACAATGAATTTTTGATTTTGATTATTCTCATTAGATAGAGGAACTTGAAATCTATAGCTCAAGATACAATGCAAATAGTTCTTTTATTACATTCTAATATTGAGCAAATGGAATCATCTACATACATGCGCAAATAATAGGGAATTTTGTTGATTTTTTAGTAAGTTTTCGCAGTTTTTATCATAGCGGCTTGAGATTTCGATGAAAATGTAGGAAAAAGTAAGAAAGCGTATTGTGTCTTGAACTATAGATCGCAACTCTCTCTATCTAAATCAAAGGCCAAGATCAAAATTTCATCTAGCTGGCAGGTCATTTACATGGGTTCTTTTATATGTTCTTCGAAAAAGATTAGTCTTAAAAGGATTTCGTCTTATACATCATTCGAGAAAAAGACGTCTCCACTCCTCCTCTTTCGATTAGTGAAACCGCAGATCGTTAGCTAGTGCGGTTGTCGAGTTATTCAAAAAACAATGGAGTGCCTTTAAGTCTGGAACAAACATTAATTCCTTGAATTTCTAATCAGGGCTTTTAATATCTTCACTATTGAAATCTCTCGAACTGTCAGCAATTCTTCATGTCTGTTGTGTTCAGTTTTGAACGCTCTTTCCAAATCTATTCTGAAGTCTTATCTGACACTAAATATAGGTCTGAAAATTAGTTGAGTTTGACAAAATTCAGTCGAAAAAAATAAAAAAATGTGAATTTTCAGTCAATTTCAGACCAATTCTGAAAGATTTGTCTTATGTTTCATAAATTCCAACTACAGCTTCGGATAGAATGAAAAAAAAAACAGATTATGACTAATATAAAAAAATACACAAATAATTAGATTCTCAACCAGGAAAAAAATTTCATATTTAATATCATACTCTAGGAATTGATGCATCAATAGCTTCACATGCTAATCCTCTGATCGATAACTGCCAACTGAACTGCTGTAAGCATCATTTTATACGTACTACTGTAAAACTAATTAGGGCATTTGCTATACTTACTGATCGAGTTTTACCAAATGTTAATAATTCATTTCTTAGAGTCATAAGTTCTTCAGCAATTGGATCACCATTGGACAGTTTATCTAAAATACAAAGTTTAGCTTAAACGATAGACATCTTCTAAGACCTTTTTTAATACTTACCATCAAGCATTCATCGCTTTAATAAATATTTGTGGATCAAATTCAAATCTTTCTCACGAACGTGATACCATTTGACCTTCATTGATGGAAGTTTCTCCAAAACTAAAATGATTTGTTCAAGAATAATAATTTCATCTTTTGTTTTAATATCGATGTTGTATTTTGGACAGCTGAAGTATGTAACTTTAATTTCATCAGTACTAATTTCAGACACCCGTGCTAATCGATAGGATTCTATTGAAAATTATCATTGCATATTATTCATATGATAAATATTTTTTTCTTACCATTTAAGCAAGAAACAACAACAACATCATGCACTTCCAATACACCTGAAGAAACAATTAGTAAAGCACTAGATGGAGAAGTTGTTGTAGGATTATTATTAGCAATAGCATCACTTGTACTTATTATCTCGTGTGATGCTTCGTTTATTAAAGGTGCAAAAACACCGATAACACTTTCAGTTGACACAACAATTACTTTTTAAACAAAACACATGGACATTAATATGTTAATACTGCGAGACAAAAATAGTTTTCATAGAAGCGAAATAAGAAGTGACCATTGGTCATTTATTGATTTGTTAATTTATTCACCACTAAATAGATCAATGTAGAATAGCGTCATCTTCAATAATTTCTGTTGATATTGTGTATATAATAATATGCCATGTAAGTTTGAAATGCAAAAGACATTTGTAATTTGTTCTCTAAATGAAACAAATTATCTTGGTTTGTTTGAAAAGTTCCTAGGAAATCAATTTGATAATTTTTAAACCGATGCAACGACGAAAATTTTCTTTAATTTAAAACATTTTTCTTTTTTCTTTGGTTTTAACAAATCTTAATAGAAGTTTTTATTGATTATTATTTTTATAAATAATAACTAAGTCAACAATTCTTAATAAAAACTGGTGAAAATCTAATAAATCGGTTTATCAAATGAAATTCTTCACTATAAAATCAAAGGTTAAGAATCTATTTAAGTTCCATGACGATCAATTTCAGCATGGAAACTAAGGATACTACCATAGTCTATTAAATATATCGATCGACAATGTATAATATTATATAATATTTAGATTCTATTTGAGTCTGTTAAATGCTTCTTTTTCGACTATTCGTCTATTAACCTTCTTATTAACAGAAGAGATTTCATTCAAAGTTTTCATTTTATTAATTTGTCTTCAATCTTTTCTCTGGATAAGCCACATGCACGCTATGGATGTTCTTTTTTTTGTTTCAATATTGAAAACGAACATATTGCTCTGCCAAAAATGATCAATATCGATGATATACATACGTTCGTTTTAACCGTGTTGCCGAAATAGTATTTGTCTTCCAGAGCGATGAAGAGAATCCCGTTGCGATAGTATTTTCTTTGATTACCTATGTTTTAAATAAAGTGTCCATTAATGAATAAATTTTCGTCTTAAACTAATAAGATAGTTTTTACTAATTTCTTTTCAAAATTCAAATATAAAAAACTTGATCGAACAAACGTTTTCGTCCACTTAAAGTTACAAAACGAAAAAAAATTGACATTATATTCAAATCTCTAAGACAATTTAGAATTGTTCTCATGAAAAACAAATATTTTGAAACTTCATTTGAAAATCTTTAATAATTCTTTATTGAAATTGATATGAAAAGCAAACGAATGATATCGTTGAAATAAGTGTAATTATTTTGTGAGAACAACTCAATTTTTATTTCATGTATTGAAAATCTCATCTTGCTGATACAAGTCCTTAACTAATATCGATAGAAAGATCTGACATTAACTGTAATGCAGATCTAATGAACACTAACTGTAATAGAAAGAACATCTCGGATAGAGCAAAGACAACTAAATAAGATAAAAAGAAGCTGGTCATCCACAGTGTTGAAAAAAAATTGATTTCTTCAATTAATGTGCTGCATAACATTCAGGATTGAGGAATCAATCTCAGGAAAATATCTCCCAAAATCCAATAAATTGGTTTCCTACGTGCTTGGGTGTAGACAGGTAAATTCTTCATGTTTGCACACTAGTCATATAAAGACTATTATTAGTAGCATACGAGTGATCGAAATTTGGCCTCAATGATGCCTTAATCGATTTCTGTAAGATCTTAATGTAAAAATGTATTTTATAAAGTGTGTAGTAGCGAAATCTTTTTCAATGATGAGAAAAAAAAGTTAAAACTTTGAACAAAGCAGTAAATATTAGCAAAAAACTTTAATAGAAATTCTTGAAGAAGATTTTATAAAAAAAAGCTAATGAATATTTCTCTAATTAGTACAAATAATGGAGTCATTTTTTTTTATAGACTTTTACTTTTGTTGTTTGGATTCTGATCGTTGTTCTAGAGAAGAATACAATAAATAGAAAATGTCTGCAAAAAACCAAGGCAACAATTTTCGAGTAAAAATTCTATATAATATTAATAATCAATAAATTCTTCTTATTTTGTTTTAGCTTGAAGTAGTAAAAGCTCGTGGCAATGGAGTATTGACAATCATTGATAATGTACAGATATTATCTATAGATTGAAATTTTTGTTAAATTGGTTTTTTTTTTCTTGTTTAAAGATTTCAGTAGATACAACAATTGCTGAATTAAAAAAACGAGTTGCTCAACAAAATAAATTTTTAATGAATAATATAAGTAGAAAGAAAAATTTTTATTTTAGAACCACAACTTTATCCTGATCGTCAATCATATCGAACTGAACCAAGTAAAAAACACCAATGATTGATTTTTATTGATGAATTTTATTTTAGCTGGAAAATCGGTGAAAGATACACAAAAATTATCTGAATTAAATGTTGATAAAACTGGAAAAATCTATTTTAAAGATTTAGGACCACAAATTGGATGGAGCACTGTAAAAATTCTCGTTTATTTATTTATTTATCTATAAATAAATGTTTATTTGTTTAGGTATTTATTGTTGAATATGCAGGTCCATTATTGATTTATTTGTTATTTTATATTCGACCAAGTTTTATTTATGGTTCATTAGCTGGTTTACAACCAATGCATTTTGCCGCTCAGTTAGTTAAAATTTATTTAAAAGAAAAAAACGCGAATGAAATTTTTTTCTTTATTAATAATTTAGTTTGGGTGCTGCTTGTTGGAAATTTCATTATGCAAAACGTATTTTAGAAACATTATTTGTTCATCGTTTTTCGCATTCAACAATGCCATTATTTAATTTATTTAAAGTAATTCATTTTATTTAATCTACTAATCTAAATAAAAATAGTTCGATTTTCCTATAATAGAATTGTAGTTATTATTGGGGTTTTACTGCATTAGTTTCATATTTTGTTAATCATCCAAAATATACTCCACCATCATTTGGTTATGCTCAAATTTATTTAGGTTTAGCTATTTTCATAGTAAGTTAATTATATTATTTTCAAATAATTTAAATAAAAATAAAATAAAATTTAGTTAAATGAAATTGGTAATTTATCAATTCATTTACTTCTTCTTGATCTTCGCCCAGCTGGTACAAATCAACGTCGTATACCATATCCAAATAAAAATCCATTAACAAATTTATTTCATTTGGTATCATGTCCTAATTATACATATGAAATTGGTTCATGGTTAGCTTTTTCATCGATGACACAAACATTAACAGCACTTTTATTTACATTTGCTGGAGCTATACAAATGACTATTTGGGCTAAACAAAAACATCGAGCTTATAAAAAAGAATTTGCTGATAAATATCCAAAACAACGCAAAGCGATTATTCCATTTTTAATTTAATTTAAGAGAACATCAATAAAGACAATTATTTTTCTTTTTTTTTTTCTGTGTGTGTATCTCGTCAGGTTTACCTTAAAGTTTAGAACAAAAAAAAACAACAACAAAGGACTTCTTCTGTCTTATTATTCACTTTAAAATAAAAACAAAAAGGAACCAATTCGTTTGCATACAGTAAAAAAGACTTCTGCAAATTTCCTGATTTTTCATAAAAAGTGATGATCAGGAGCAGGGGAAGTAGCTTTGGGAATCTTCCCATGCTCCATAAAAGGCCGTGATCGAGGCCAACGGAGAGGGTAGCTTTGCGAAGGTCTCCCTACTAGAGTCCATCGGATCCAAGATTTTTGAACCCGTACCCGATTATTCAAAATTTTTTCTACCCGGACCCGCTTGTTTAGAAAATGTTGGACCCGAACCCGGTCGCTTAAATTTTCTGAACCCAAACACAATGGTAAATCAGTTAATATAATATAGTTAACAAGTGTTTTGTTACTTTTTATCTATTTTCTCAATACATTCGATTTCTTCTTCTTCATAAAACGAACAAAACTTTAAAAAAATTCACAGTACATTCTATGCATCAAAGCTTTCTTCAGATCCCGATCCAAGCAGGTGCAGGTCCGGGTCCTATCCGACGGGCTCTACTTCCTACCTCTTCTCAGGGGTAAGCCAAATCTCGGAAAAAATAATGTCAAAAAAAAAGATCATATGATCAGTCAACTTGATCTCTCCTTCTAGGTGATATTTTCGAGACTTGCCGTTCCCGCTAACTGATCATGTGATTTCTGAAGAGCCCCATTTCCTTTTAGATCGTTAGGAATTAATCAAATAAATATTTATTGTTTGTTTCAATAATATATTAAATAAAAATAATTATTTTAAATAATTAAAAATAAGTGAAATGATCATTTTTTATCTAAAGAAAACGAAAATAATAAATAAATTTATCATTGATTTAGTAGGTAACTTTTTAGTTTCACACTGTATTGAATTATTTCAAATAAAAATACTAGCATTAGCAAACTTGCATTAGTTCGATTTGGTTTATCGTGTAATCGTTCTCAAAAGAAAAGTTATTCCGAACTTTATGTGTAAAAATCAATCTTCTTTATATCTAAATGTCAGATTTTTTTAGTTGAAGTAAAAAAGAATGATATATTAGAAGGAAATTCATGTGGATTGTTAGCCGGTTCTAGTCTGTAGGCATGCTAAAATGTTTTAGATATGTGTCATTAATATCGAATATATTGTAGATGTCACAAATAAATTATTACGAAGGATTAAAAGACGATGCAAAAAGTGTGACCAAACAAAACACGTAGATTAGGTTGACGTGTCAGAAGTTTTTGTGTGCGCCATCAATAATATTGCTGCATGCAAAGTGTCTCGACTTGTGCCAATTTGAATAGTTCATCCTTCAAAATTCATATCCGCAGTGTTTCTGATCTAATCTAAGACTATTTATATTCAGAAACGGAAGTTCTGCACATTGTCACCGCGGGTAATGATCAAAAGAAATATAACTCGAACTGACATACAGTCTGTATTGGATAATGTAATCAAAGCACTTTGAAATAAATGAATGTGTTTTAAAATCTAATTGTATTTCGTTTTTGCAGATAGATTCAAAATGCTGATGATAAGAGAAGAATATTACTCATGTCAAGTAAAGAGGAGAAAAATCGAGAAACACATGAAGAAGTTGTATAGAAAGAACATTTAATGAACATGACATTGTGCGTTTCTTTTCAGATGAGAGTTGTGTCAAAAGTCAATATTTCACAAGAAGAAAAAGAAACTAAGCTCAAACAATTTCAAGAAAGAAACGAACCATATGACAAAGATCTATGAGAAAAAAAAGTTATTGTTTCGCCTAAAAGATATCATTTGAGTGGACCAAGATAATATCACCATCCGCAATAATTAACATTAAATATTGCCGTAGATTTGTTCTTCTTTCACTTTCATAATTACTGAACGTAAAAGAATGTAAATAAATTTTAATCCTTGATAAAAAAAAACAATCGGCGCTAATTGAAAGTCAGAAAATAAACTATATGCAAAAGAGGAAATACAACAACTAAAAGAATTTTAGTTGTGACGAAAACTCTGAATTCTCAATATAAATAAAATTGATAACTTGTTTCCTTATAAATTATTCAAGAATCTTAATCTTTTAATGATAAAAATTTTCATATTATAAAATTGAACTTCAAGATAGCCAATATTGTAATATTGTTCTATTTACTTTGCAAAAGTTAAACTCTTCATATGTTCTACTGGTGCCATAAAAAAAAGAGCACTGGAATACATTTATTCAAATTTAACTGAGATTACAAGTAGAAAAAAGCAAATAAGCATTAGATTAAAAAAGAAACAAACGAATATTTAGCATTCAGAGGCGGTAGCAATAAATGTTAAATTGCACGAAAGTCACAACAAAATGAACACAGAAAAAAAAAGAACAGTGGAATGTATGAAATTTATATGAATATAAGTACTTTTCATATATATACAAACAAAGCAAACAAAAAATTCATTTGATTAATCATATTAATAACATAGAATATTGATGAAACAAGATCATTTAAGAAAACCATTGAACATTCACCCATTGAGGTTCAGCACTTAACGCTTCGACAGCCCGAACAAGTCTACAAAAAAAAAAGTATTTATACAACTATTCTTCGAAAATAATTTGATTTTATACAGAGTGTCTCAAAAGCCATGATCAAAAATCGAAACAGTACTGATATGGATTTTAGACGGATCCGTGCCAGGGGAGTGCAAGGAATATCTGTGCAACTCTCCTTTTCATTCAAAACATTTGAAGGGAAGGTACGAATAAAAAACATTTTCGTTAAACCAAAAAATTTATTTTTCTATTGATGCGCACCCTCCTTGGAAAATTCCTGAGTATGCCGATGAAAAATACAGACAAATTGGCTACTGATTAAGCTTAATCAAAAACATTTTTCTATTCATAATAGAAGACTAGAAAGTTTTGATTCATAAAAATTAAATTCATCAGAAGTGTCGACAATTTTTCGATAGTTACTCGAATTTTTATGGTTATTATGAACTTCAGGTTAATTAAAGCTTCTACTATAACTTTCTAAACTCTTGTTTTAATATATTTTTAGCAAAAAAAAAGAAAACAAGAGCGCAATTCTAATGTCAAAGGTAATTATTAAATAATCCTAAGGCATTCATTTTTACAGTTATTAGAAATCTTCTAAGAGCTACGAATGACTTGTTGTGAAGAAATACATCAATAATTCAAGCATTTTAAAATATGTCAAACAAACAATCTGTATAATGCGCAGTTCATAATAACAATAGAAATTCATGTAAAAATATCGAAAAACAAAAACCTAATTTGTAAATTATATCCGAAAATATTACATTTTCTGTACTGTTGATGAACTTAGTCTCTATGAATTCAAACTTCCTAATCTCTATATTTCAAATAGGAAAAAAAAAAGATTTTTGATTAAACTTGATCAATAGTACAGTTATTTATATTTATTAAGTATTCATAACTTTTAGAACAATCTGTATATTTTTGTTTTCATAAACTAACTAATATTAATTTCGATTTAAATTCTAAAGAATTTTTTAAGTATATTTTCTTACTGTTCAAATGTTTTATCAATATCTTCAGCAACAAGTGTAAGATCAAAAAAAGTATGATAATCACGTTCTAAAGCATCACTTTCCAAAACAACTTGTTCAATACCTTGTGACTAAATATTAAAAAATAGAATAAAATCTTAATTTATTAAATAATTTATAATTATTTACCGATAAATTCAATGATGAATTATTAGTCATATTACTTTTCTATAAAACAAGAACATTTTTATAAAACACAAAAACAAAATAGAAAACAAACTGTTTTCATTTTTGATGCTTTTTGTTTATCATTATTATACTGCATATAACGAAGATAATCCATATTCGGTGCTTTAATAAATACCACATATGGCATATATTCTTTATTACAAATTAATTTTAAAGCCTAGATTATTTAAAAATAAAAATTAAAAAAAAAAAACACCAAGAGAAAACATTATTATTCTTACCGTTGGTTCAATATCTAATACACACATTTTACCTGATTGTATAACGCGTCGAACAGAATCAAATTTTGTTCCATATAAATGTTCACCATATAGACCATGTTCAAGAAAACCACCTACTTCAATTTCATTTTCCATTTCATTTCTATCCATATGATAATAAGCATTTGCTTCATCATTATTACATAAGGGACGTGATGTATCTAGAAAATAATATAGAATTAAAAATTTCGAAAAATTATTTCTTCTTTAATTTACGTGGTTTTGTTGTTCCAAATCGATCTGGATCAAGTGCAATTAAACGATTTTTTAATGTACGTCGTCCAACACTATGTGCTCCAATTAAAATTAAACATTTTCTTGCGAATGGTGGCATACGTGCTACTTCTTCATAAAGACATATATCACCTTTATCAAATAATGATGAATCTTTAACATTAAATAATAAACGTTTTTTCTTTCGACGATCAATTAAACCACATACAACTAAAGAAATATTTATCATGAAAACTATTGAATTTTATCAAAAAAAAAAGCAATGAGAGATAAAACAAAAACATATCGTGAGAATGATAATATGGTAGATAATGATCTTATTGTTTCTTTATATGTACATGTAGATAGAGATGGAATGATTAGATGAAACTCAGTTCATACATAATTAGACTTAACAGGCTCCGCGTACATTTCAGTAAGATCGAACTTCAATCTATTGCTTCCTAGAAATCAGCTTTTGAGAAGTTTGTTCATGTTCCAGAATGAGATTTTTTGTTGTTGTAATATCATCTTGAGATTTTCAGTCGATTACAAAAGAAACTTTTTGTTCTATATTCATATTCATTCATGTCGCTAACAATGAATCTATTTAATTTCTTAAAAAGTTTAAACATGTTGAGGAAACCTTTTGTAGCTTGAAATGTCCTCTATAAAATACGCTATTTAATTTTAAAAAATACTGTTTAACACTTGCAATATGTGTGAATAAAAAGGTGCGTAATAAAAATTTTTGTCGCTTTTTTTTTTGTGTCACGTTAGTAACAAATGAAATTGCCTATGTATATATATATATATTCACTTAATCTATGTTATTTTCAAGAGAATATTCATAGATTTCAAAAATTCAAAAGGGTTCAACAGCCGTATAAAAAAGAATTTTAATATCGTAGAATTAATTAATTCTGATTTATGAACTAAAATTATCAATGATAAAATTCTTATAAAGAACAAGAGCTTTTTTATGAGTACAGTTTTTTTTCTATAATTATAACTTTTTATGATGTTGTTTTTCATATCATTAGTAATCATATTTTTTGAGAGTTATATTTCTCTTCCTTGATGTTGCATATAAAAAGAAAAAAAAAAACGTAGAAGTGTTAAATTACTAGGCTCAGAAATTTACGACTGTTCCTTAATTGATTGCACTACATTAAACTGAGCCTTTCTCAGTATTTTATAAAGCATGAAAGTAGCGCCTCTCCGGAGATCGAATTGACTCTGCCGGATTTTCAAGTCACTCCTTCGTAAGAGGAAATCTGAATAAAATATTGAAATTCCTTTTAGTGTATACAATCACTTTCACATAAATGAATCTTTTTTCTTCTTATTTTGTAAGTTCATTCTCATAGCATTTGAAATTCGATATTATTTTTCTAATGTCATCGAAATCACACACAATGATATTCAAAAAATTATGTAATTATTTATAACTAAAGATGCTTAAGAAAATACTAATAGAATTTCATTTTATTCTATGAAAAGTTAACAATTTGAATTGTTAGCTAGACCATGAATAAAGTTCGAGTATCATGATTACATTGATATCTAGTGAGTTTGTTATTCTTTGATATAAGACATCATACATATGAAACCTTAATATAACTGTTTACACATAAGAGAAAACGAATAATGATACAAGAGAATATTCTTCTTTTTTTTTTTTTAATTAAAATTTTATTATTATTCTTTACTTACGTGAAGTTTTAGAAAAATCGTTTTCAGGTGGTACAAAAGCTTTACGTCGTTCTTCAAGATATTGTGATGGTATAAGACCTTTTTGTGTTGGATCTTTTACTTGTCTTGCCTTTTTTTTTTTAAATATTTAAATATAAACGAAAAATAATTTAATAAATTTGATATTACCTGCCACCAATGAACATCATCTTGTGAAAGTATTTGTAATATATCACCTTCATCAAATGCTAATCCAGCTTCTTTAGCTGGTATTAATTTATCTTTTGCTGGATCATAAGAAAAATGAGTTCGAACAAATAACTTCAAAAAAAAAAAAATTAATTAAATTTAAATTTTTTCTTGTCAATAAAAATTGAATATCTACTTGTGATGGTGATGGAAAATCATAATAACTTGGAATAACTTTAAATGTTACAGCACCACGAGCATTTCGTAATTTATCTTGTAATTCTTCAGGTGTATTAACAATTTCACCGTTTATTTCTTTAATTATATCACCGACATGAAGAAGGCCTTAAATTTTTCAAAAAACAAAAAAATGTTTGTTTTAATTTTAACTAAATTTTTTTCTTACCTTGTTTATCAATTAAACCTCCTTGTACAATTCGTTTGATTTCTAAATCTCCCATATCATTTAATTTAACTGTAATGCCTAAATGTTCTTCACCAGTTGATTCAATACCAATAGTTTTCGGTGGCATTGTTGGTATTGTACCGGGATACATATATGATGGTGATGATATATCAGGTAAAGGTTTAGCTGCATCAGGTAAATAACCAATTGGTAATTGATCTTCAGCATATTCTCGTGTTGCTATTGTTTGATGAGCATCCATAATCATCTTATTGAATGAAACAAACAATGTAAATTTATTCTGTTTTTTTTTTTTTTTTCAAAAAAACTTACTCGTATATGTGGACGTCGTAAAATACTATCTAATTCTCGTGCATATTTATTTGTCATGCCCACTATTTCAAGATCTTTAAGTAATGATGTTAATAAAGATAGATTATCTGTTGAAACAGGACGCATATGTTCTGGTTGTTGAATAAAACGAAGAAGTAAATCATGACACTAGTTTACAAATAGAATATTTTATGGAAAAGTAAATAAATTTTTCTCTCAGCTTTTTTTTTTTACTTGTGCAAGTGAATATATTATTGGTGATGAAAATACAGTAGATAGAGTATCTTGTAAATCAACAATGAAATCATCTTGTGGTTCACTTTTTAATAAATCAGCAAGATCAGCTACAGAAGCTATATGAGAGAGAACAAAAAAAGAGTATATATTTGATTTAAACAAAGAAAATAAAATATTTTTTTCGATACAAACCATCAAAAAAATCAGGACTATAACCATCCGCAATTTGACTATTAATTGAAGGTCTATCGGATTCCATGTCTATTGGAGCAGGCATTTGTTTTTGCTTTTTTTAAGTTTAAACTTCAATGAATGAAATGATAAGTATTTTTGTGATGATGACCTTCGCAAAAGGTAGACACAACAGAACACAAGCCTGTCCTACAGGTATGAACAATGGTAAGAAATTTTATCCAATTCAAAGTTTAATATCGTGAATTTTATTCCAAATAAAACAGATGTCGCTCGCACGCAATCTATAGTATGAAATAGATGAATTGTTATTTTAAGTCTATTGCTTGAGAAGAGAAATGTTAAAAAACAAAAATTATCAAATACATTCTGTGCTTACTTAATATGTGTATCGGATAGGAATGCATAACAACAATATTGCGCTCAGGGCAATCGTTCCGATTGTCGGAAACGACATTTTTAAACGAACGGAGATGGTAATAAAATGGCGTATTATTGTATTACTTTTCATCATATTTCGCTCGCTGCAGGTCATCATTTACGGCGTCATTCTTTTTGGCCGAGGCGAGCGGCGACCAAAGTGCTAACTCCCCAATCTTGAAAAATTGTTGAATTCGAGCAACTTCAGCAAAAGTCTTCTGAACAACCTCCTGAGTCATCTCTCCACTATCCTGGTTGTCTCTGGTTATGAGTAATGCTAAATCAAATTTCTTTTTATTCCAAACAGATAAATAAAACTTTTAGGGAGATGACATTCTTTCATTGCATAAATACGATTGAGCAAACACTGTGAATCTTAAGAATGACTATTTGTATTCATAGATGTAAATTGTTCAGATTGAAAATAATGTATGATCTACGATTTTTCTATTGTATTTAATACCTGGTGATAATAAATGAATGTATAAATGTCATACTGTTATTATTATTGATTATTCATAAAAAGTTCGCGCAAAAAATAATTTTAACAAATAAAATTTAGTTTATTAAAATTTAAAAGTAATAACAACTGTTTATATAAGATTATCAAATAATAGACTACTTTCCTATTGATTTATAAAACTAACAATTTTAACATTGACATAAATACAATGGAAAATAGATGAAAGCGAAAAAAAAAATTTTTTTTCAGTATTTTTATCATTGGTTTCTCAATAGTCACTAACAAACATAAACACCATAATAATTAAATGACAAAGAAAACAAAAAGAAAAACATTCACTTTATATCAATTCATAAATACAAAAAAAAGAACGGACGAGTGTCAATTTAATCAGCGGTCGTAGTTCCGAAGGACCTATGTAATGCTTCAGTCTCATGACATATGATATGTTTTAACCACGGATTGCTGCTTGTGTCTTTCTTTCTTATCACTACTCTGTTTCAGTTGCATTACGATGCATGTTGTGTAACTCTTTTTTTTGTAATGATACACAAGCTTATATTAATGTTGCCCAAGTTTAGCACTAGCTCGATATAATGCTTCGAAGAAAACCTAGATTTCAGAATTGAATTCGCTGTGATGTATGCTAGCGATATTGTAAATTTATCTATATGCATCAACATTTTCATATTTACATGTAACTCATCCCACAGAGTAGGATGAGGTCAAAATGCAAACTCTATAGAAGAGGTTGAAGGTTAGAACGTTTTTCGTCAGAAAGGGTATACGATACAAACAAAAGCTTACCCTGTTTATCTCTGAAGTTCTGACAAACTTTATACAAATAATAATAATGAAATCGTAATGGCAAGCCATATTTTATCAATAGGTTTCTTCTATAATCATAGATTAGTCACCATCATGAAAAGTGTAACATTCAATAAATTAGAATAATCTTATGGATAATATGTAATACAGCAATAACCAATGTTATTAAAATAGTTTGACAGTAGTAATTGTATTTGATTGATATTTCAGAAGCATTAACTAAGAATAGTGATGCACGTATGATGAAATATACCATAGCTATTAATGGAATTTATTTGGTTGAGTTTCACGACAAGTTTTAATAATAAATAGAATAATAATAATAATAATAAACGCTATATGAGAAGAACAAAGAAAAATTAAACTAATTATAACAACAAGACTAATGCCAACTTGTTCTGTACTATTTTCAACATTAACACTGATAAGTTAATGTTTGATTGTAATCATAACACTTTGTTTTCATCTTAAGTAAATAACTCTATGATAAATAGTTGTATGAAATATTATAAATAAAAATAATAATGCTTCATTATTTGATGACAATGTGTAAACAAAATTCCATATATTTTTCTTTCATTTATTTATTTCTTTTTTTCTTGAGTTATTATAAATCATCATTTAATCTTTTGATGACGAATTTATTTTTATGAAAAATAACATGAAACTTCATTATCAAGATGCAATACTTTGAAAATTATAGGCAATCATAATTCTTGCTCTTTCAAATAGGATTTGAAGGTGCGATGTGATTACTAGAGACATCTATGTCAAATTACGAAGGATGTTTGCACAAGGCTTGTTTTACTATATTTCGGTTTGACTTTCTATTCAAAATTTGAAAACGTAATTTTACGGGCTTTGCTGTCAAAGGATTTAAAATAGAAATTAACAAATATTGAAATCAAAAAGCATTTAATATCTATATAGTATTTTTTAATTGAAAATAAAATATGCATGTTTTAGGGCAATCTAGACGTTGGTATGCAGTATTATAAGGTTTTTTTTTTGTATTTGTCTCTAATCACCATTGAAATTCGTGTTTCGCTTATAATCGATGTTTTAGATAATCTTCTTACTCTTGAAGGAAATGAATAGTCGATGAAAATAGTGCCTAACTTTGCTTTTGATTTATAGTTAGATCAAAGCATTGGATTAAATCACAGTTAGAAAATTTGTAACTTAACCTGCAACTTTTAATAAATATCATTATGAAAAAAAATTTCTTCAACATCATACAAAAATCAAACGATCAATGAAAGTATTTTAATGATGCTCATGTGTTAGATTTAATTTCCTGTTGTCGTTAAACTAATAAAAGAAGCCATTGAATGTTAACCCATACTGTCAGTATGGTGCTCTAAAAATTTTTTGTTTGTTTTACAATAATGTTCTTTTAGTTTCGATTTCGAATGAAAGAAACTGATAAGGTTTCCAGTAGCATGGCAAGCTATCAAAATAAATATCCATGTATTCGAAATCAAAGATCCTTTCATTTAATTTCTTTTTTAGTTCTTCCTTATATAATACAAAACAAAAAAATTCCATAAAATCAAAACAATAGTAGTATGTTTGAATAATATTTGAAATGTAATCGAAGAAAATGGCTAGAAACATCTTATTTTAGATAGACGCCAGCAATATCAATGAATGAAACAAACTAATAAATCACAAATCATTTAACAACTATGGTCTCTAAATTCAATATGTCTGTTTGTTTCCATCATTAAGTCATGTTGCATAAAATACCGGTAGTTATGAATAAAGTTCTTTCAACATCAAAGTGTCCTCTATCTTTAAAATACTATCATAGAATTGAAAATTTTTTTTCTAGATGATAATTTATCAATCAACACAAGTCTTAATCATGTTTTACTGATAACAAGTAATTTCACGAATTAAGAACGGCAAAAAGATCGCTTTCGAAATATTTAACATAAAAGGTCACGACGAATATTTTCAAATCGTTGAATATAAATTTATATTTGAGGCGTCTAAATCACATGCATCATATAAAATCCATATGATGTGTTATATAAATTTCCAGGAAACTCAGTAGGTTTTCGGACATCAAATCGATTTCCGGAAACCAAATTGATTGCCGGAAACTAATCGTATTTCCGGAAACTCCCCTCAGTTTCCCTAGTGCACATAATGGGTATAATCGGCATAATGCGCATAAGGGTGAGGGTGAGGACAGAAAGACACACATAGGGCATCTCTCTAAGTGATTGTGTCTACTACGCCTATTATGCCGATTATGCCCATTATGTGCAATAGAAAAACTGAGGGGAGTTTCCGGAAATTGATTTAATGTCCGAAAACCTACTGAGTTTCCTGGAAACTTGTATAACGCATCATATGAATTGAGTAAAGTTTTAATCATTTTGATGATTTGTGACAGCTTTTCCTGAGGTAATCTAGCCTCCACTCGTTTTCAATCAAGAATCATACTTAAATATTCAATTTCCTGCACTAGAACGATTTGTTTTCTTAAGTAACAAAAGGCATCTTTAGCCGATTAAAGAGCAAACAAAGACTAACACATGTTCGCTCTCCGCCATCTTTGGCACTATCTGCGACAAAAAATCATCCAATAAATGCAACACATTTGTAATGCCATAATTATGCTCTGCTATCCAAACAATAGTTTCGCTTAACATATCAAACAGTTTGGGTGAAGTAAGGGAGCTAAAAGACAATTGTACAAAGAAATAATAATTGTCATTCCATTTAATACCGTAGAAAGGTCAGAGAGATGGTTGAAAAGGAAGTAATTTAAAAAGATCTTGAATATCTGCTTTATTCATCCAAGCACCATATTCTAGAGCCTGAATTCATTTAATGGCATCGTCAATAGTAACGTATGAGAGAGAGAGAGAGAATAGAGTCTTTATCAATCAAAGAATTAATACTTGAAGGATCTGGATTATTATGTAGAGCAGACAAATCAACAATTAATCGTTTCTTCTTTGACTATTGACATTCCACCATCTCAATAGGATTAATTCGATAATTATTAAAAGGTGGTGTACAATAAGGACCAATTAAAAAGCCTTTGCTGATCTCAAATTGGGTCATTTAAATGATTTGTCTGATGTGTTGGAAATATCAGTACCGAAACTTTCTTGAACACCCGACACCAGGAAAAAAAGTGAAGTTTTTATCTAGATGATCACTTAGTTCTTTCTCTAATTGATCAACATCAATAGGTGTGGTTGTTACAAACTGAACGCTCACACAGCGACTGTTTGTTAGAAGAAAAATCATAAAGAATCCATCATTTAGTAGCAAGTTTAATTATTTGATTAATACCATATTACTGGTATTATAATTTTTTAATTAATAAATTTTTAACTATCAGAATGAGCAACTAAAAGTGTCAATATTGAGTTATTTTTGGTTGCACAATTTTTTTAAATGTGAACCTTGACAACGGGAGCAAAAATGAACAAAACGACCTTCTGGCTGAATACATTTGCCGAAGTTGGCTCCATTGTAAAATTAACAAGTTGAACGAGAATCATGTTTAATATCATCATTACCTAAAACTCAACGAGAAGAAAAGGTCAGTGGTGATGTTGTATCTGTTTCTCGACCAGGATTATTCAATAACATTTTTTCAATTAATCGATTCGATCAAGTATTTTTTTACAAAAACAAGTAATATGATCCGAACTTCGACATAACTCACAGACCACCGGACATAATTCAGAGAAAATATTAAGATAAATATTATGGTCTGATTTAGACCAATCAACTAAGATATTACGTGTGTATATTATTGTTTCAGCTTTTTTGAACAAATAACCGATGATAATCATTCCACACCCACACCCGATCCTTTATATGTATATTTATCGCGGTATGATTGGATTTATTTCAGAGCTAGATGTGTTCAGAGGGATTCGAAGTAAGAACTTTGACAAAAATTTGAGGAATCTAGAATAATATACCCATCACATCATCTGCACAAAAAAAAACTTCAGGATCAGTTATGTGCTAACATAAAAATGTCGGTTAGCATGTATGTACACTTGGTATAGATATGCATTAAAAAAATACGAACTGCTATCAATATAGGATCTCTTCTTTCGAGGAAACTCCAGTTTTGAAGTTCCAAACATAAGGATATATAAAGTCAACGTATTATGAAATTCTAAAGCCAACTATTTGTTTTCAGGCCACAAGCTAAACGGAAAATCGTCATCCTATAGATATGAACCCATAGCATACTATAGTACATTCTAGTCCCAATGCGGACAGTAGTAATATGCATTGAAGATCGACTAAAAGCCATCAAATTGTCGATCAAAACTAGACAAATGTAATCAAACATAAAACTTTTTAACAATTATCTGAATAGTTACAATCACTCCTACACAGGCAAATGATTGACAAAAATTTACAATTTTGATAAATTCACTTCACAAAAAGGCTTTTGAGAGACTTCTCGAACTATTTCAAAACAGAGAACTATACTACCTAGACTTTCGAATAACAGCAGAAAATGAACATATCCCTTTTCTTTAATTGCCTTTGTAAAAGGTGACTTTATTTATCGCAATCAATCACAAATAGTGAGATGGATAAAAAAGAACTTCTACGCTTGTCAGCAATATTCTAAATCATTTTTTTTTGCCCTTAATCATGCATCCATAAAAGAAACACTTTTGATACAGTTTCCTCCATACCATTGACATGCAAGCCGTCTTTTTCATCACAGTTGTAGTTTCCTTCTAAGTAAAAAGCTATGAACGCACTTTTCATCAAACATATTGATCGCTAGTAATTAATGAAAGACAACACAAAGTTTAAAAAAAACAAAGGTTTTTTAACGTCCTCTCTCAAGTTGTAACTTTACACTAGATGGCTTCCATCCTCGAAAACCTGTTATAATTTGAAAAGAGCTTTAAAAATCTTGATTCGACAGATATCTTATTTACAAAGTATTTTTAGGGCTGAAATAGCTAGTTCGATAGAAAAAGATCTCTAAGGATCTTTGCTTGACAGATAGCATATTTAGAAATCATTTTGGAGACTTTGATAGATAGTTTAATAGAAAAGATCTTTTAAGGCCTTTCCGAATACGGTTATTCGTGGTATGTTTTCACAAGAATATGATCTGATTCCGGTGTACTTCCGCATGGATGTAACTAATTTCCAAGGCTTTTTGTGGTAGACTTCTTGTATTACTACCCAGTATGGTTTAGTTTCCTTTTTATTCAGGTGACAGAAAATCTCTGAGAAAGTTCGGTTCCGGTAAAGTGATTATCCGGTGAAAATACTCTTTGAATTTTCGATGTATCTTTTCTACCTTTTCCTGTAGAAATGAAGCAAGAATTTATCGGAGTTGACTGGAAAATGGGTCATTTTCTTTGGATTTTTGCCGTATCCTGGAACCAGAACTATCGACCTGGGTAATTCCAGTAGAATTTTTACCATATATTAATTAATAGATTCATAACATTCCTGAATGTTTGCACAAGAAGATTTACAAGTATATTCTGACTAAAACAAACTAATCTACCCTCAATTGACTTTAGTCAAATGTTGGTAATGTAACAGTAAACGTGATTCATATAGCGTCGAAAGGAATATGGTATAATCAATCAATGTTGATAACTCACTCTTTCTTTTGGTTGAGCAATAACTCATAAAAGTCATGGCTCGAACACGTATAAATAAGGAGTGACACGTTGTCGTTATATAGATCGCATCATCATTTTTTCTTCGTCGATCGCTTTTCATGGCAACTAAACACAACTTCAATAACCATACGCTTATCGATTTCGACAAACTGTTGCTTGGTGATTCAAGTGAAATAAACTCTTTGCAAAGTGAATTTGAATCTCATGGTTGGTGCTTTATTCGATTACCCAACAAACATGGTAAACTAACCAATAAACTCAACGAAATAGAAACAACACTCTCAACCTTTTTTGCTCAAAATCAAAATGAAAAATCCCAGTATGAATCATACAATGTCTTTGGCTATTCACATGTCGGTCATAAAGAAGGTATTAAAGTACTTATTGATGAAAAAGGTCTCAAGAATTTTTATTATCGTGTAACAAACGATGTAGAAATTGTGTTGCAATACCTAGCAACATTACTTTATAATTTAACCAATGTTTTAAAAAATATCATGTTTCAAATGCCAATTTTCGCACGAAATTCTAATGATAACATGGTAGAATTATCGCCATTTGGTATGCTTGATATTGTAAATTATTTTAATAAAAAATCAGGATCTAAAAACCAGCCTAAAATTGGTCTAAATACAGATGAAGTCAATTGTGTTCCACATTTTGACCCAGGTCTTTTTTCATTAAGTATTCTATCTACATGTGAAGGTCTTCAGTTGCATGATCAATTACAAGATAAATGGATTGATGGACCGAATAATTCTGAACTTGATCAACATTCTATTGGTGTCATATGGTTAGGTGAAGCAGCAAGTATTCTGACCAAGAATCGTTTTAAATCTGGTATTCATCGTGTTGTCTATCCACATATGATACATAAACCACGTCTTACTATTTGGCAAGAAATTTGTACAAAAGCTCAAATTGATCCATTACTTTCAAAGAAGGATGATCTGATTTGTATACCGAATAATACTAATATTCACATGATTAATCAACCGAATTCAGTACCATTACGTGTTCGATCTGGCGGTGAGAAGTTAAGGCCACCCCCCCCCCCTCCAAAAAAGTCACTTTTCGTCAAAAAAATGAAAATTGAGATAAATGCATAGGAAGATAGCCCTTCTTCAGCTCTTTCAGAAACACTATAGTTTTTTTATCTAATGATGCGTTTTTGACCGAAAATTTTGATGATTTCTCGCATCGACNCCTCCTCTTTCGATTGGTGAAAACCGCAGGTAGCTAGGTATTGCGGTTGTCGAGTTATTGAGCTTACACTCACCCCTCTTTTATTCTGGCGCGGACATTAGTAAATGACGCTCGGTTAGTTTATTTTTTCTCTCTTGACTTTGATTTCGACTCAATGCTGTGTCAAAAAACCCACATTTTAAAGTTAATGATAGAACCAGCCTACAGTTTCATATAGCATCGTCACGGTGGAGTGACTATATTGTTCGGCATGCACTCAGTAGGTACTATGTTCAAACCTTGATACCACCACCATGGATTGAACCTGCAGAAATCACTAACGCCCGTTTATCTCGGATAATTCATCCTTGAGCATGAGAACTCTGCATCAGACTGACCTTTATGCCTAGAACTGCAGCTAATGTTAGGTATAAGAAAGATACCAGGTAAATGAATCTGCTATTAGGTAGCACCTTATAGCACAAGGTAGTCGAAAGCGAAGGATATTCTACAGTTTCAATTTAGCACCAATATTAAACTTCTTCAAGTGGTCAGGACTCAAAGAATCAGTGTAATTACGATAATAACCAAGAAAGGAAATTCAGTATCTATTTGTATCTTTGAAAATATATTTGAGAAGTATATTAAAAGGATAAAACTTTGTATTGAAGATTCTAATAACTACTTCGATTGATTAATGCAGACGAATCAATGGAATATCTTTTTTGTGAATATATAGATCCTCTGAATTCTTCCATCTTTTTGACTGATAAAAGTAAATACCTTTATGTATGAAATTCAGTTTTGATAGAAACAAAAACTTCGTCATTCTTAGTTTTTTTTTGCTTTACCTTTCAAGTACATATAATGCATAATTCCATCCACAGTTATTATCCCAAAATTCTTGATTATTGGTTTGTAAACATATAGCAAAATAAATTTGTTTCGGGACTTTTGTGTTGTTATCATATTTTCCTAAATGTATTTCAAATGTAAATGTATCTGTATTATTATTTGGATAATTCATTGAGTGCATTGCGTAAATATCTTCAAATGTTTTCCAATCATTTTCACTTATACGAGCAAAAACACGTCGTTCATGAACTCGATTATGGACACGAACTGTTCCATATGCGATGGAATCTTTTGTATATAAACATTCAAGCATTATTTGTCGTTCGTATATTAATTGAATAATGTTTTTTGGAGAAGTAAAATATTTTGAAACTAAATAATATTGATTCGTTGATTTTTTAGAAGTATTGATAAATGCAGATGACGATGATCGATTAATAATATTTGCAAGATCAAAAGGACATGGCGACGTAGATAATATATTTGGTTGACTTTTAACTAACCATAGTTGTTCAAGTTTATTACGAATGCACTCTTGAATGAATGGATCTGGTGATTGATCTGGTGGAGTCATATAACGAACAGATTCTAGATCAAGACCCTGAAAGCAACAAATAAACATAATACATAATATTTCACAAGCAATATTTATTCTAGTTTTAACTAAATATGAAGTATTAAGAATGACTATAGATTTCTGAAAAACAATCAATCCCTAAGTTTTGAATAAATCTTTTTTGTTATTTAGTTCTAACAATTCGGAACATATCTTAATGTTATAATGTTTCGAAACGTCATTCATATATATTATTATAAGTTCGAATTTCAATAAATTTTTTTCTTTTATTGGTATAAATGTAGAACAAAATTCAATGAGAATCTTCCAAAAAAGAATTACTAAATCAATTGATTCAATAAAGTACTTTGTTTTCTGAGTTTTACGAATAATTGAAATGTTTAGAATAATAACATAGGTTTTATTTAGTTTAGTTTTAAATCAAAGCTAAAAGAGAACAAAACAAGCTATATGATGACATCCTATGTAATTCAAAGTGGACAAAAACCACCTGACAAACTATCGATAGACTGTTTGGTATAATATCACTAGATTAGAGGTTGTATAATACTTAAACGGTCGGTAATTTTCTGACCACCATTCTATCGTAGTATACCGATAGTTGTTCTGCGATCGGCAATCTACTGTCGACATATCAGTGGTGATGAAAACGAACGTACAACATGGGATGATGGAGTCTCAGCTGTGTAGAAAATCATGGCCCATAAATTGAAATTGAAACAAGACTGAAGTGACCAGTTAGAGAGAGTTCTAATATGAATTAATGAAATACCTATCATGAGGTCTGACAGATTGAAAAATCGAACGATTCTGGTGCTCTTTTTTTCTCTCAATGGATTCTCGTAAGAAGACTACTTGACACTGACCATAAGAACATTTGACATTCTTTCATTAATTTCTCTGTCAAAATAAGAAAAGAACTGAAAAAAGACTCTAGACGACATGTTTATGTGTATTGTTGATCATTGAAGAAACGCACATTCATGTTACAATAGGCTCAAACTACATATTGTACAATTCTTTACATTGAAACATTAACAAAAAAAAATAAATAATCTTTCAAGATTTCTATTTAATAAAGTTAGTACTGAACTGTATCAATTTATATTTGAAAACTCAATGAAAATTTAATGACTGTACTTTTGTCGATGATGTTTCTATCGCTTCTCTTTCAATTCAAAATTTCTGGATTGTTACTTTTATGAGTGTGGACTATTACCTCATAGAAAACCAAAAAAAAGCCGCCATTCCTTCAAGGTTGATTATATTGGCAAATACGTATTTCAGAATACATAAGTCTCAAAGATAAGAATCTATTTCGAAGTTTTGCTCTTCGATGAGGTGAAATGGTTTCAAAGACAAGAAAGATTCCTCATAAATGATAAAGAGACATGAGAGGAAACCTTTTTCCATGTTAGTTCATTTAGTGTTGTACAGCGTAAGCATTTCTTCATGGCCTAACCCTACTTTATGAAACTTTTCTTCATCTGCTCCTGCTCTCCTCTGCAGCTATATTGCCCTGACTCTACACTACGCTACAGAACCTATAACCTTTCTATAGCCTATAATTTTTCTTCTCTTGATACCACTCTACATTCCAGGGTAGGTTAAAGATATAGTTGTCTTCTAAGCCTTACTGTATATTTCTCTTACCCTTCGAGTACTGTGGCTCTACCTGTCTCTGAGCTAGCCATAACTATTCCTGTTCTTGTACTACTCTTATTTTATTCAAACAATGCTTGAATAATTTTTCTCGCATCTTATATAAAGAAACACTGTTGTTATCTACTCATAAGATACACAAAACATACCAACATATCGGCGAAGCGAACAACTTTTTTTGGTGGTTTATCCAATAAAGCCGACTTTCTATCTATTAAAGCAATACCCAATGAATTCGAACGTGTACCAATAGCATGTGGCACTTTGTCTTTTTCATGATCACCGCTTTCACTATATACTGAAAAACGATCTGATGAACACAATGCATTTGTTGAATCATGTAATACTGATGTACACTGTTGTTGTTTTGTTTGATTTTCTGTTATTTTATCATCATTATGAAATTCAATATTACCATTAAGAGTTGTTGAACTATAAGATTTACGAAGACATTTTTCTAATTCCTTATTACGTCCTTCTGAATTCGACTGACCAAAATCGACTAATGTTGCTGTATCTTTGAAGAGAAACAATAGAAAATATAATTTCATTTTAGTATACTTACTGCAAATATTCTTATTCGAGATTCGTTGATTATTTCCTTCATTTTGTTCATATTCATCTATTTCATCAAGGCTAAATGTTTCAAAATCATCATTATCACTAATCTGATCAAAACCAAGGTTAAAATCAAGATCTTCTGATAACGTTGATGCACTTTCTTCATGTCCAACGTCAGAAAATGCACTACATATTCCGGATGACGATGTATTTGAACTAAATGTACTACACCGNCTACAAACAGAAATAATGGAATTTCATACTATTGAAGAAGACAGAAAAATCTCCAACTGTCTTATGATTGATGTTAAAATAAACAGAAAGCTTTCTGTTTCTGTATGCTCGAATTAAACTGTAGTGTATTTTCTCTCAAGCATAATTATAAAATATACAATTTGAATAAGAATTTCATTCCTTTTCTATTTGATTGTTATTTATTAAAACTAAAAACTTCATAGTAAAATATGTTTTCGATATTTCAGTAAAACATGTGAAAATTTATCTGTTGTATAAAATATATCTGGTTAAAGTGCATGTTTTTTGTTGGAGCTGTTAGCAAGCTAATCTTGTAAACAATTACCTAGATAGTAATAGTAATAGTAATACTAAATACAACGAAAATTTTCTATTAGAAGATAAGCAGATGTCAATACATAGTTGATCAGTTTAGTGGGAGAAAATCTATTTCTTATGATATGGACGTTACAATATATATATATGCTATATGAAATCACTGATATATTATTGCCTTCACTAAAATGCATATATAAAAAATACATGGACATTCATCTACAAAATAGACATATTCTTCTCGCTCAATGCTTTATTGTAGGTTTTTATAGAACGTAAAGGTCGAAGATTCGGTGCTCCTTCGAAGATTCAATAGGCTTTTCTGAAATTAGTGGTTCTTGTACCACATATATTGTTGTCTGTGCTCCTAAAAAAAGGATTTACCCTTCAAGATTTTTTAATTGGCCTTCCAGAAGAAAAATCTGGATCAGACTGTTGTATTGTATACAAATGAGTCATAAATGAATATTTGTCTTCGATCATGCTACAGTCAAAAAAGAATAACAACTAATCATTTCTGACTTATATCTTTTGAAATGTCTTGAGAATCAAGATTACGTGTTTTTTTCAATGGTACTAATTTTCTGAAGGTTGGCAAACTTTGCAGGAGCAATATGTTGAATAAAAAGCGCACATAAACACATCACGATTCAATCAAAGCGCTTATTCAACAACAAATCTAAGCCCAATTAGTTGTACCATCCAGAAGAAAAGCAGGAAAACTTCCTTTTTTTTCCTTCATAAATTGATTTTGATACAAAAAGTAAACAACGCGAAATTGTGTTTCTTTTGGCATATATCTTTTTTCTTTTTGACTCATTCTGGAACATAATAAGTTATCTTTTGTTGTGCATTAAATGTACGTATAAAAAGCTATTTCTTACGAGATATTCAAAGAATTAAATAGAACCTCTTGGTTACGAGCCTAATCTTTAATTGAAAGAGTTTATGAATACAGGTCGTGATTTTTATTCTTTCTCATACATTAATTATTTCCTCTTCAGAACTAGGTTCGTTCCCTTTATTAGTGTCTTTTAGATCTTTGAAGGTTTTAGTATGAATGAAGGAATCTCTCAACAACACTCTGATGGAAACAAAATGATATATAACTCAGGTCATCATTAATAAACTTACAGTGATCAACAATTTATGAAAACGACTGATTATATAGGACAAGTGCATTACATTGGTATGTGGAAAAACAATAGTTTCTTTTTAAAGACAGGATTATTGTAACTACACATTGTCAGAATTCATACAGATTAACACAGTTCTAATTTTTTATGTTACCCTGATAGAAAACGCTCTAAATCATGTTTACAAATAAAAATCTTAAAATTGAAAAAATGGATTTTAAGCCTGAAAAGAGGGTGTCCTTAAAAGTAAATATAATTGATGTCTTTCAATATTTGTTCATGTAACCATAATGGAATTTAATACAATTTAATCTGATAATACTTTCTCTGTTTGATAACTTCTCGAGTGAAGCTTTCAGATATTCTATAATAGAATACATTACTAGTCATTCAGTCTAAGATAGTTGCTCGCGAAGACTACGAAGGTGGGTTTTTTCTTCATCCACACTCATATTCTGACAGTTTATTACATATATAGTTTCTAGAGTATTTCCATTTCCAAAGAACTTTGGACGACTAGAACAGTTAGATAAATCAGTTCATGATGATAATTATTCTCTGACAAGAAATGAATTTTATTTATTAATACATTTCATAATTTTATTCAAAATTTTTGTGAAAGTTTCCATAGCGGACAAGTGACTGAGTGAGGAACTGTTCATTTCCTCTAGCTACTATAGAAAGCACTGTAACAAAAAAAAAAAGGTGAAACATAAGTTATGGTGACCCGGACGACATCCATTATTGATTTTTCATATCGTTACTAGTAAATGACGCTCGGTTAGTTTCTTTTTTCTCTTTTGACCTTGATTTCGATTCAATATTGTGTCAGAAAATCCACGTTTCAAAGTTAATGATAGAATCATCTTACAGTCGTATATCGGACTGTCATGGCAGAGTGACTATATTATTCGGCATGTATTTAATAGGTACTATGTTCAAACCTCGGTAACACCACCCATAGATTGAACCTAGACAAGTCATTAACGTCGTTTGTCTCGGTTCTTCATCCTTGAACACAAGAACTCTGTGTCCAGAACTGCAGTTAGTATTAGGTATAAAAAAAGATATCGAGTAAATGAATCTGCTGCTCGAAAGCAAGAGCATTCTTCTTCAGTCTTACATCAATATTAAAATTCTTCAAGTGGTTAAGACTCAAAGGATTAGCGTAATTATAATAATAATCAAGGAACGAAATTGGGTATCTATTCTTATCTTTGAAAATAAATCTCAAAAGTACATTAAAAGGATAAAACTTTGTATTGAAGATTCTAATAACTACTTCGATTGATTGATGCAGACGAATCAATGGAATATCTTTTTTTGTGAATATATAGATCCTCTGAATTCTTCCATCTTTTTGACTGATAGAAGTAAATACCTTTATGTATGAATTTCAGTTTTGATACAAACAAAAACTTCGTCATTCTTAGTTTTTTTTTTGCTTTACCTTTCAAGTACATCTAATGCATAATTCCATCCACAGTTATTATCCCAAAATTCTTGATTATTGGTTTGTAGACAAATAGCAAAATTAATTTGTTTGGGAACTTTTGTGTTATCGTCATATTTTCCTAAACGAATTTCGAATGTAAATGTATCTGTATTATCATTTGGATAATTCATTGAATGCAATCCATAAATGTCGTGAAATGTTTTCCAATCATTTTTACTTATACGAGCAAAAACACGTTTTCCATAAGCACGATTATGGACACGAACTGTTCCATATGCTGTTGAATCTTGTGTACATAAACATTCAAGCATTACTTGTCTTTCGTATATTAATGGAATAATGTTTTTTGGAGAAGTAAAATACTTTGAAACGACATAATATTGATTCGTTGATTTTTTAGAAGCTGTGAAAGATGCAGATGAGAGTGATCGATGAAAAACATTTGAAAGATCTACAGGATATGGAGTTGAAGAGCATAAGTTTGATCGACTATTAGGTAGATGCCATTGCTCAAGTTTAATACCAATACACTCTTGAATGAATGAATCTGCTAATGGATCTGGTGGAGTCATATAACGAACAGATTCTAGATCAAGACCCTAAAAGTAACAAATAAATTTAATACCTAATATTTTACAAATGATTCTCATTCTACATTTGGCTAAGCATTAAATGTTAAGATTGACTAAAGATTTGAAAAAAAAACAGTCCATCCTTGAGTTTTGAATACTTTTTTAATCTAGTTTTAAAAATTCGGAAGATTTTCTAATATTATTTAGTTTCGAAACAGCATTCATATATGATTATGAATATGAATTTCAATAATTATTTTTCTCTTATTAGAATAAATATAAAGCAAAACTCAATGATAATATTCCGAAAAAGAAGCCACTAGATTAATATATTCAATGAAGCCCATTCTTATCTTTTTTTTGAATTTTATGAGTAATTGAAAACTTATGAATGAAAATATAAGTTTCATTTACTTTAATTTTAAACCAAAACTAAAAGCGAACAGAACAAGCTATATGATGACATCCTATGTAATTCAAACTGGAAAAAAACCATCTGATAAACTGTCGATAAGCTGTTTGCTATAATGTGCACTAGATTGGAGGTTATTTAATACTTAAACGATCGGTAACTTTCTGACCACCATTCTATCGAAGTATACCGATAGTTGTTCTGCCATCGGCAATCTACTGTCGGCATATCAGCGGTGGTGAAAACAAACGTGTAACATGATCTGATTCAATCTCAGCTGTTTAGAAAAAGTGGTCCTCATATTAAAATTCAAAGAAGACTGATGTTACCAATTAGAAAGAGTTCTATACCCATTAATGAAACAACTTTTACAAACTGTAAAAGATTGAAATATCGAAAGATTCTGGTGCTCTTTGCTTTGTTTCAATGGCTTTCATTAAAAGGCTATTTGACATCAAGCATAAGAACACTTGGTATTTTTATATTAAATTTTGATTTTATAATAAGAAAAGAGCAGAAAAAATTCTTAACATGTTTATATCTATCGTACATTTCCATTGCAATAGATTTGATTTATGGCTTCTACAATTCTATACATTACAACATTAGAAAAAAGAATGATATTTCAAGAATTATATTCGATAAAGTTATCAGTGAAATGTTTCATTCTTTTTCTTGAACTTTGCTTGTTCTTATCAAAATAATCAATCAGTATTGTTTCAAGAACTACCAGTTGCATTTAGTTGTGCTCATCGACACTTTTATGTCTTTAACCGAAGTATATTTCATAGTTTTGAAAAATATACTCGGGACTGAGTGACTAGAGCTAAACGCTTTTAGTGACAACCAAATTTAGGTTTGGCTCCTGGTTCGAAGAGAAATGTTAGCCTTGTATGAAAAAGTTCAATAAAAAAATTCAAGAGTTTTGAATTTAGCAATCAGTTGGTGAATAAATGACTCATTTTCTCGTGCTATATATACAGAAATATGACATACATCTTTAACAAAACCTAACAAATAAAATCGATTATAACATGATATATCTTTCTGGAGCTTTCTAAAAATATGAGTGCTTAGAAGAAAATGTATGCTTTTTTTCAAGCCATTCCCATTAATTGATAAATGATGATCCCACAGACCGGTCAGTTTTTGCCAGTTTTCACCAATCTCAAAACTTTTTGAAACCAACCGGACCGTGACAATTCAAAAGCTCTCGATCAGTTACAACTCTATTCTGACTCTACCTTAACCTACACTATCCATAACAGATCCGTGACTTTGCACAAATCTAATTTTATTTGTATGATTTTTGAATAATTTTTGTTATATCTTATATAAAGGAACACTGTTGTTATCTACTCATAAGATACACAAAACATACCAACATATCCGCGAAATGAACAACTTTTTTTTGTGTTTTATTCAATAAAGCCGACTTTCTATGTATTAAAGCAATACCCAATGGATTCGAACGTGTACCAATAGCATGTGCTACTTTATCTTTTTCATGATCATCGCATCCACTATACACTGAAAAGCGATCTGGTGAACATAATGTATATGTTGAATCATGTAACAATGATGCACGTTGTTGTTGTTGCTGTTGTTTTATTTGCCTATTTGTTATTTCATTATCATTATGAAATTCAATATTACCATTAAGAGTTGTTGAACTATAAGATTTACGAAGAAATTTTTCTAATTCCTTATTACGTCCATCTGAATTCGACTGACCAAAATCAACTAATGTTGCTGTATCTTTGAAGAGAAACAATAGAAAATATAATTTCATTTTAGTATACTTACTGCAACTATTCTTATTCGAGATTCGTTGATTCTCTCGTTCATTTTGTTCATATTCATCTATTTCATCAAGACTAAATGTTTCAAAATCATCATTATCACTAATCTGATCAAAACCAAGGTTAAAATCAAGATCTTCTGATAACATTGATGCACTTTCTTCATGTCCAACGTCAGAAAATGCACTACATATTCCGGATGACGATGTATTTGAACTAAATGTACTACACCGTCTATTATTATCTGACAAACTAGAATGAAAGCTGAAATCACATCGTGATAATGTATCAATAGTAGATGATTCTGAACTATTCTCTGAACAAACGTGCATACGCTGTTGACATTGATTATGATTATTATTCTTAAATGCATCTTTTACAGAAAATAACTCATGCCCATGTGAAGATATTTTATGTTGATCCATCAGTTTATTATCAGTATAATTATTATAAGTATCAAAATTTCTTGAACGGTGTTCTGAATTTCGTAAATATTGTATTACTTTATGATTACTTGATAAAAATGGAGCATTAACACCATTATTATCATTGGTTGCTAGTGTTGTACGTAACATTGATATAGTTTCAAGGAGCTCTTTTTTATCTTCTATGTATCAAGAAGTAGAACATATAAATATAAACATTACCATCAACAAACAAACATAATAAATAACTCTTCTTGTGATTACTATGAAAGAGAGAAAAGAAAAAAACCTATATATATCTATAAAAAGTACCCACGACTCTTAGAGGTGTCTGGGTACATTTTATCCCTCGATCAATGAGTTGTCTGACATAGTAACTGATAATAATAAGAAAGAAAAAAAGAAAAAGTGTTCTTTATGCTATTCATTCACACAAGTATAGCGAAAAAAAAAACAACAGACGAATTTGATACATATGTATGACTCATTGATTATTGCTTTTTATTTACGGGTGGACTCTATTTGCCAACCGTCTCTACAACGGAGAATACTTTAGTGTCAAATGTGTGTTTGAGTGCCTTCTATGTGTCTATAACACAGAGATGCAGAGTTTGTAATGAAAACTCGTAATTTATTCGAACGAGAAAATAACTTGAATAATTTCCATAGGCTCAGTAGTTTTGAACAAACATTCGTAGACAATAAATTCCGAAAATATATCTTCCAGCACAAATTTTTTCAAAAACTTCTTTACGCTGACAGAATTTTTCCGAAACGGGCGCTCAGACAGACTGGTAGATTCTATCATTTAGTTCTAGCATGCCAGAGTTTTGATTCACTTAGTATTCAAAACAAATTAAATACATTTCATCGATGAATGCAGGATAGCTCTAATGAAAGAAAAAGCATTACGTGAAAAGACAAGAAAAGGAAATAAATAAAAGTAATGTACATATAAGAATTTTCTATAGTTTTCAATGAATTGTGAAACAACAATCTAACCCTTATAGTGTTGCACTTTGCTTTTTTTTGTATTGGTCTTTTATTTCTCCAAGGTTATCTGTCGATAAAAACAGTCTATGTTAATAAAAAAGACTGTATATATGTTTAAAGCTACAGGTAATCATATTTTTTCGTTGTTCGTATAAAAAATTTATCGCAAGGCAATCAAATATTGCGCACATTATTGAATTTGACCTAAAATCAGTAAAATATCATATTCATTCAAAGGTTATTGTTTTTATTTTTAAAAATAGCAAAGAAAAAATCATGATAAAAATACATTATTTCAGATTGTTGGCGATGTAAAACTTGTCTCTAAAATTCATCTATATCTTCATAGGAGCTCAACAAATTAAACAGATAAAATAATTGAATTGATCATTAAAGTATATCAAGGTTAAAGATTTTTATAAACACTAAAATACATAGAACGGTATACCATTATTTGGATTAACATTATGTATTCAACAGATAGGATGCACTAGAAAGAATTCAGTCAAAAAGTCATCAATTTTTCCTCGCTCAGGAAACATTATCAAATGAAAGTACCCTAGTACTATACAACTATCTTGATATTGGTTTTCTCATATCTTGCCCGTTTTGTGAACAAATACTTTGGAAATATCAGAATTCGCTGTGCTCTCTTGTACAGCTGTTGATTTATATTTGCTTTATATATGAATTGTGAGAATTTATATTTATTTTTAATATAAATTACAATAAATT
The DNA here is from genome assembly GCA_905329745.1 of Rotaria sp. Silwood2. Lineage (NCBI taxonomy): Eukaryota > Metazoa > Rotifera > Eurotatoria > Philodinida > Philodinidae > Rotaria > Rotaria sp. Silwood2. The sequence goes on along the minus strand of CAJNSZ010000003.1, from coordinate 2,880,938 downwards.
AAATTTATTTGAAATGGAAATTATTTTGTACTACATCTAAAATTTAATAAATCATAAACTAAGTTAAATTATTCTATTTCTTTTTGTATTTCATCCCATTAAAATGCAAACGAGAAAAAATGCGTAAAAGAAGAAAAAAATTTTAACGAACATAAAATCATACAAAATGCACATGTAAACACCTTCATAACGCATTAGATTTCTCAACGGTGACATATTTGTTCGAAAGCTTTAGAGCGTTGTAAACATATTAAAATGTGTAGTTTGTACGATTTTATGGTCATTAAAATTTTGTTGTTCCTTAGCGCGTTTTGTTCCATGTTCGTCTGTCTGAAATGAAATATGCAAAACAAAACAAAATAGAATAATTTAATTTAATTTATAATTCATTAAATTATAGATGAATTTCAAATAAATCACACTTTTTATGATTTAATTGCGCAAACATAATTTAAAAATGTTTAGCCTCAATATACTTTGATGATCAATTCGATTATTTCATCTGTTTAATTTGTTGAGCTCCTATGAAGATACAGGTGAATGTTAGAGAGAAGTTTTACATCGCCAACAATCTGAAATAATGTATTTTTATCATGATTTTTTCTTTGCTATTTCTAAAATAAAAACAATAACCTTTGAATGAATATCATATTTTACTGATTTTAGGTCAAATTCAATAATGTGCCTGACATTTCATTACATTGCGATAAATTTTTTATATGAAGAATGAAAAACTACGATTACCTGTAGCTTTTAACATATAAACACTCTTTTTTATTAACATAGACTGTTTTTATCGACAGACAACCTTGAAGAAATAAAAGATGAATACAAAAAAAGCAAAGTACAACACTATAAGGGTTAGATTGTTGTTTCACAATCCAATGAAATTATTGAAAACTTTTATATGCATAATATATGTTTACATATGTTTATTTTCTTTTATTCCTTTCCTGTTGTTGTTTTTTGATGTAATGTCCTTTCTTTCATCATAGCTATCCTACATTCATCAATGAAATGTATTTAATTTGTTTTGAATACTAAGTGAATCAAAACTCTGGCATGCTAGAACTGAATGATAGAATCTGCCAGTCTGTCTGAGTGTCCGTTTCGGAAAAATTCTGTCAGCGTAAAGAAGTTTTTGAAAACATTTGTGCTCGAAGATATTTTTTTCGGAATTTATTGTCTACGGATGTTTGTTGAAAGCTATTGAGTCTATGGAAATTATTCAAGTTATTTTCTCGTTCGAATAAATTACGAGTTTTCATTACAAACTCTGTATCTCTGTGTTATAGACACATAGAAGGCACTCAAACACACATTTGACACTAAAGTATTCTCCGTTGTAAAGACGGTTGGCAAATAGAATCCACCAGTAAATAAAAAGCAATAATCAATGAGTCACAGATGTCTATTGAATTGCCCTTTTACTCTTCTATTTCGCAAGGGCTATTTCAATGAATAGCATGAAGAGTGTATTTTTTCTTTTTTCTTTCTTATTGCTATCAGTTATTATCTCAGGCTACTGATTTATCGAGGGGAAAATGTACCCAAAAAACCTCTAAGAGTTGTGGGTACTTTATATGTATACAGTTTTCTTTTCTTTTCTCTCTTTCATAGTAATCACAAGAAGGGTTATTTATTATGTTTGTTTGTTGATGATAATGTTTATATTTATATGCTCTACCTTGTGATGCATAGAAAATAAAAAAGAGCTCCTTGAAACTATATCAATGACTTGTAAAACACTAGCAACCAATGGTAATAATAGTGTTAATGCTCCATTTTTATTAAATAATCATAAAGTAATACAATATTTACGAAATGCAGAACATTGTTCAACAACTTTTGATACTGATAATAATTATAATGATAATCCATTGATGGGTCAACATAAAATATCTTCACATGGACATGATTTATTCGATGTAAACGATACATGTAAGAATAATAATCATAATCAATGTCAACAGCGTATGCACTTTTGTTCAGAGAATAGTTCAGAATCATCTACTATTGATACATTATCACGATGTGATTTCAGCTTTCATTCTAGTTTGTCAGATAATAATAGACGGTGTAGTACATTTAGTTCAAATACATCGTCATCCGGAATATGTAGTGCATTTTCTGACGTTGGACATGAAGAAAGTGCATCAATGTTNATAACGGGTATAGGAGAAAAAAAAAAGGAGAAAAAGAAGTAGTAGAAGAAGCTGCGCTGGTAATAGACGCAGTCATTTTAATTATTCTGGCCGTGTAAACACGCATATAGACACTATAGGACAATGATCATTGTTCTATTCAATCACGTTTGTCTAACTTAATAAGTAAAATTGAAATTGATATAAGTTATCGATAAAAATCAATCAATCATTGATGAGTAACAAGTCGGGTGGTAGTAGTATCAGCGGTAGTGGTGGTGGTCGTCGAACTTTATTACGACTGGTAAGCTAAAGAAAATATGTGGATATACATGTTGTATTTTTTGCTTGCGTGTATAAACTATATATGTTGTTTTAATCTTCCTTCCTGTGTAATAACTAATAAAAGTGTTCATCTATTTATCTATTTGAATTCCTTATTATTTCTTAGTTAGCACTTGAAATAAATACAAAAAGAAATATTATTTTTTTTTGTTAGCGCCCTGTTGATTGGCTTGAAGAGGCCGATCGACAACTCTACTTGACAACGCCAAGTATCGCCAATAATAATGATTGTCGACAACGTCGTCGCATCGATTTTGTACTTGTCTATAGTCTTGGAGTTCGTGATTCAGCAATAAATAAACAACGTCGACAAGCATTTCAACATAACCTTGAATCAGTTGGTTTTGAAATTGAAGAACAAGATATTGTTGGTGGATTGGTAAATTGAAATTCTTTTCGTATTGATATCTTTGTTTCTTTAACATAAATAGGAATCAAGACATGATGATGTTAATCATGAAAATAATGAAATAGCTGTTAATGGTCTATTTAATCGTCATCGTCGTAAATCTGAACAACCACAACAACAATCTGTTAAACGTTTTGTTCGACTTCATGCATCATTTGAACTTCTACTCGAACTAGCCGAAAAAACACGAATGAAATTACCCATTGAAGTAAAAATATAAGCAAAAAAAAAAATAGCAAATTTTTCATCGATAAAATGATATATTATTCTTATTTGTTTTCTTTTCTGTCTTTTTTACTTGTTTGCCTTAAGGGAAATTCCGATTTATTTTTACTTCATTTTACATATCATGAAATAGCATGTTTTAATGAGAGAAACAATCTACATATTTGACCCAATTTCATTCAGGCGAAAGAAATAATCTAAATCAATCGATGATATCAAATATTTATTTATTTTTTTTATTCTATGTGATATCAATAATTCATTTCTATATTTAGGAAAATCGTACACCATGCATTCCAAAAAGACCATTTGATTATTTTATGTCATGGTTACCATTTACACAAATAGATCGTACTATGTTTCCACCTGAACAATATTATTTTCTTGCTGAATATGATAAAACATTGAGATATCGGTATGTAATTTAAAAAAACAAAAAAAAAACGAAAAATTCAATTATGTTTGATGTATTTGTTATTTTATATAAGATTTGAACCATTATTTGATACATTACGTGGTAGTTCACGTGATTTATATTTTACACCAGCTCAACGAAGTCGTCTTGTTTATGATTGTTTATTACGTACACCATTTGATATAAAAACAGAAATTGAAGAACCAAAAAGTTAATCGAATAATTATTTATTGATTATGTAAATAATTGAATTAATTATTTTCTTTTTGCTTTAGGTATACATGTTACAAGTGACGCAAAAGAAAGACGTGTCTTGGAATTAGAAAAAATTTTTACTGCATTTTCAACAAGTTCAGGTAAAGTAAACAATAAAGAAAAAAGTGGCTCGAATTTGTTTCTGAACTAAAAATAAAAATAAAAATATTAGTATCACAATTTTGTTGATTATATTTCCACATTTCAATAGCGTTTCCGTGAATTATTAGACTATTATTATTATTTATCTATCATATAATTTCCTTGAATTTTAGTCCTAATTATAGAAAGTTAGATACCAAAAAAAAGATTTTAGTCAAAAATTTTTCTAAACATAATGTACGAACCGGATACAACATTGTCTTCCTAAAATTTCGAGGTTGTATCAATGCTTTTATTCTCTAACTTAACATTAAAAAAACGTACTAACTGCTCCAGTTTTATATAAATAGATCAACAAGTAAATGAGGAAACAAGGAGACACATAGAAAAAAAAAACGAACTCTCCAGGTAAGAAAGAAAAGGAAGTCTTAAGATTTTATTCTTTTGTTTCGTTCTGACTAGATAGTAATATGAAGAATCAATCAAATACTAATGAATTTGAAAACTTTTTATTTTCTAGGTATTGAACTTCTTCTTCGTGATCAAGTTTATGATGATTGTTATCCATTACATGCCGTAAGAAATTCATTTCGAAAAAAATTTTTATTTTAATTATTTAATTTCTAATAGCCATTATTAAAAAATATAGAACCACATATGATTCCATCTTGGATAATGACAAAAGGTGAACATCGAAATACCTTTGATAGAATGGTTTGTATAATTTTATTTTTAATTTTATTATTTATTATTGATTGTTTTTATTGTATATAGAAATTATGGTGGCATTGGAGTCGTATTAGTAATGTATTTAAAGATCAACCAATTAATCATATAAAAGATTATTTTGGTGAACATGTTGCATTATATTTTTGTTGGTTACGATGGTTTGATTTCTTGACATTAATTTTTTAATCATAAAATTAAAGGTTATGTTTGTTGTTGTTGTTTTTTTTCTTCAAGGTATATCCAAATGTTAATACTTCCTTGTTTAATTGGTCTTTCAGTTTTTTTCTATGGTCTTTGGGCGGTAAAACATGATGTACCCACGTCAGTAAGCTTATTTTATTATATGATATAGATAAATATTGATATTTTATCTATAGTAATGATATTTGTTATAATTTGGCACATACACTTATGTGTCCGAGATCGCATCGACAATTATGGACATTAGGTGAAGATTGTCTGTATGCTAAAGTAAAGAAATTATTTGTTACCAAAAAAAAGAACATTATTCTTTTCAAGAATAATTTTCTTTTATTTAGATGGCATTTTTATTTAATAATAAAGCAACTGTTGGTTATGCTGCTATAATAACTGTATGGTCAGCTTTATTTCTTCCAGCTTGGGATGTTGCAGAATATCAATTTCAAGTAAAGATAAAAATAAAATTATGATAGATAAAGAATTATTGTCTTTTTTTTGTTTTTGTTTTTTATAGTATGAATGGGATACATTTGATTTAATAGATGGTGGAAATGGAGGAACTGATTTAGATGAACCACGACCAGATTTTAAACGTAAAGTACGAACAACACGTGTTAATCCAATAACTGGTGTTGTAGAACAATATATGCCAGCTAGAGAACGATGTGCAAAAAGTGTATCATCATTTTCTATTGTTGCTATGATGGTTTGTTTGTTTTTATTTTTTCTTCTTTTATTTTATTTATTTGAAGTGTAATCATTGAGTTTTAGTATAGATATTGTAAAGCTAAGCATATCAATAGATGAAAATTCAATTCTTTTGAAAATAAGTATTTATATGGAAATGAAATGAATGTTCATAACAGAAGGAATAATGTGTTGTAGGAGTTATGAAAGAATTAATGAAAATAGAAAGTAAATGATGAAGAAAAAACCAGACGGAAATCGATAGACTTAAACCTTCCGTTAAATATGTAATACTCTTATCAATAATGTCACTAAACAATAAGAAGCTTTAGAAATTATAGAATATATAGAATATAACATTGTGGTAGTCGTGTACTGATTGAAAGCATTCATTGCTTATGATAAAAAATATTTGAGAAAACTTTTCTTTGCTTCAAACATGGCATTGGATCATTCTTTTCTTCATGTATACTTGACATGAAGTAAATCTTTTGTAAAAATTCTAAGCCTGAACAGGAAATGTTCTCTATTGTTGGATGAAGGATAAAGCTCATGATTTATATATATGTAGAACTTGAGGAAACTAGTAAGAGCTTAAAAAGATTGACACTTATGTCTTGTCTATCCGGAGTTATAAACACTTTATTGAATTTTCGATCTCAGACAAAGTACCTGATTAAAGTCAGAATGACATAAGTTTAATTTGGAATTTTTTATACAAGTGAATCTTGTTATTATTAAAATGTCCTGAAGTTTCACTTAAACAACACGATTTCTTCTCAAGATATTGAATAATTAAAAAGATTGGTGTTTTGATCGAAATGAAAATAGCAAGGACTTCAGTCTAGAAGTCTTATGAATTCTTCAAAAAGTCTTTGAGCTATAGCTTTTAATATATATATATTAAAGTTTTATTAAGTATTTGAAATCTCCTAAAGTCCAACGAAGTTTATTGAAGTCATCTGAAGCCTTTAGAAGTCTGCTGTTTTTCCTTCGGTCAGAACACCAACCTTTTTTAATTATTAAATATCTCCAGAAGAAATCGTGTTTTTCAAATGTAAATTTCAGACAAAATTTAATGATGAAGACATTTACTCATGCGAAAAGTGCCGATCAAATTTTTATCATTTGAACTTTAACCAAATAATTTGTCTGAAGTCAAATATTCAATTAAAAGGTTATAACTCCAGGTGCACAAGATATGGACGCAAATCCTTTTAAGCTTTCATTAATCTCCTCGAATCCTATATATATATACAAATTATAAGCTCGATCGACGTCTGACAATCTTAATTCTTGCCTGCTGAGATCTAATAATAGAATGTTTTTAAATAAATTATTGCATTTATTTTTGCATGAAATTCTCGGATTTCATTGAAAAATAATTAATTTTCGAGATTAAAAACCTTGATCATTTAATTCATATAAAATGATATATATATATATATAGATTTTCTTTTTTTCTCAACGATGGAAAATTTTCTGTTATATAAGACATGATATGCTGTTCCAATAGGTTTTTCTTGTTGATATAAAATTTTAAAAACCTAACATTTATGTAATCTTTGCTATTCCATCAAATAGAAATTTATATTTTTTAAATCAAAATCTATAAGAAAAAATTAATTACTACGAAAAGATATAAAAAAATCTGGTACACAATTACGAAATTTCGAAAAAAACTTTGAAAAAATATGTAACAGTTAATTTTCAAGGACATACTTATCTAAATTCTTATCAATATATTTTTTGCTGTTTTATCTATGAAAATCGTTTTGAAATGAATAGAATGATTAAATCAGTCATTTACTATTTCAGATACTAGCTGACACTTTTTTATGATATTATAACATTCTACAGAAATGTTCTACAAAAATGATGTCTTTCTAACTTTTACAATTGATGTTCGCACTAAAATTCAAGAGACATAAGTGTAATCAAAATAATTCGATAACGGCAACCTCTAGTAACCTACTGTTTTGAACAATTGAAAGACAAAAGCTCGGAACATCTTTTTGTTTGATACTATATAAGATCAAATTATTTAAAAACCATCATTTTCAAAAAATATTCGAAAAAAAAGCATGAAAATGGCACTCCCTTTCAATGTAATTTTCATTATGCCATGTACTTCTAATAAAGAGACTTCAAGTTGTTATCTTCTCACAATTGAATGCTGAGCAAACAAAATCACTTATTTACTCGGTCAAATTATATAAAATTCTGTTGTTTTTTAGAAAATTTTTTGACTTGGTATTTCCTTGAAACGGTACACTATTTCCATGTGTTTCTTGAAAAGATCGAGTTATTAAGATTACATCTATCTTTCTCTAATTCGAATCAGAGATGGGATCGATTTACGATTTTTTTTTTCTGAAACCGAACCAATTCCATCTCTGATTAGGGCAGGAATACTAGATTATTGAATATATAATTGAGTTTAAAAACTGTGCACTATCGTATGTAAACAAACAAATTAAAAGCATTCTATACTTTATGAGCTATGAAATGTACATGAAATTGTTTATATTTTTTGTTTTTAAATATAGATCTGTCTTGTTCTAAGTTTTGTCTTCGGTGTTGTACTTTATCGAATAAGTATCAAAGCAGCAATAAGTTCAACTCGTACACCTGAACTTGTTCGTCGATATTCTCCACATGTTGCTTCAATAACTGGTGCATGTATTAATCTTGTTGTTATTATTGCATTGAGTTCCCTGTATGAACGTTTAGCTATATGGTTAACAGATTATGGTAAAAAAAAGGATCATTTGATATAATTTAATATTTTATTTTATATAGAAATTCATCGGACAGAAAAAGATTATGAAAATGCATTAACATTAAAAATGTTTTTATTTCAATTTGTTAATTTTTATGCGAGTATTTTTTATATAGCATTTATTAAACCATGGTTTGCTAATCCACCTGGTGTAGAAAGTTATAAAATTGGAAAATATAAAACTGAAGAAGTAAGAAAACAAAAAAAAAAAACAAACAAACACCAATTTAATTAGTTTATATTTTGTAAATGAAAGAACTTATATTTTGATTGTTAGTGTGAAGCTAGTGGTTGTCTTGCTGAATTATCTATTCAATTATTAGTTATACTTGTAGGCAAACAAGTAATTAATAACTTATTTGAAGTCGGCATGGTGTAAGAAAAAATAAAAAATTATTTTGTTTTGTTTTTGATTCGATGTAAAAAAAAAATTATTTTTCTAGAAAATTTTGGACATTTTTTCGTAAAATACTTGTTCATAGAAATGCATTTAAACAAATGAGATATCGTCGTCATCATACACTTCATTGGTATAGTAAAAGACCACAAGAAGATGATTTTATGTAAGAAAAATATTTTCGAAAACGAAAATAATATTTGTTTTTTTTTTTCTTTTGTTTAATGTTGTTATTATTAGGTTAGAAAGATGGACAACAACAACACTTTTCTATGAATATCTTGAATTAAGTATGAAATAGATATCGTTAATTGTCTTTGTTTTTACTTTTGTATTATTTATATATTTAGTTATTCAATATGGATTTGTAACTATGTTTCTTGTTGCTTTTCCACGTAAGTGTTGCGATAAGAAACTATCGAGATTTATTGAATTTATTTATTAATAACATACAATATATTTTCAACTGAACTAAAAGACAATTATAGTTCTCATAGATATAATCCTCACCGGTAGCTAGTTTTTCATCCTCACTATCAGCTAGGTGTCTACTCTCGGCCTAATTCCTTCCGTTTGATGATAAAATGCATAGCCGGATTTATAGATAAATTATGAAAGCTGCCGGTCAATTATCATCGAAATGACAGTGTTTCATGCATATCATACAGTTTCCTAATCGATCTAATAATCCTTATTATGACCATGCTATATGATCCTAAATATGAAGATGCTATCGTGTTTTTATACTGCAGATTAAACTTGCACGCTTGGATATTTAGATGGTTCGTACAAAATTAAATTGGAACTCTTTTGTTTTTCTATAAAATGATATAGAAACTCTATGTGAACTTCATATCAATCGATAGATATCGATACCATCTATAGTATTTTGTATGAGAATATTTATGCAAAACAACAAGTGAGGGAGTGTGTTATTTTCTAAAAATATTGCTCAAACTCTGTAGAAATTGATAAAATATATATTCAAATTATACAACAAAGATTATTGTTTAAAAAAAAAATGAGAGCCTCGATTGTGTGTTATATACAAATTCATAGATCTCATTGATATCTATTAAATTATATTAAAAATATGATAGAAAAGAGTGAACGACTGTTATTTTCATCGAACACTTGAAGCATCTTAACATAATCAATCTAGATATAACTTCTAGGAGATTACATAGAAATATACCAATGTGACGTTAGTCGATCTACTCGAAACAACAGTAAAGTATAATTATTATAAGCAGACTACACCAAATGTAAGTTTATAATTTTATACATTTTGGTTTTTTTGATGTAATAATCGTCCCCCCCCCCCCCCCCCCCCCCCCCGCTGCCGCGCTCCATCCCCCCCCCCCCTCCCATGCCTCAACGGCCTCCGCGTTGCGACTACCCTTGGTTGCTCGGCGCTG
>CAJNSZ010000003.1:2816233-2870819 GCA_905329745.1 Rotaria sp. Silwood2 | reverse complement strand
TTCGACCTCAAATTTTAACTTATATATATTTTTTTTTTTTTTTTTATACATACATCCCCCCCCCCCCCCCCCCCATTGAGCTGAAAATCTCAAATCCGTTAGTTCAATACTATATCTGAGATTTTCAAATCGTGAAAATCCATTCGGTTTTCTGAGAAACCCTTTTTGATTAAAAATTATAAAAATAAGAGAGGCATAATATAAGACCCCTCCCCCTAAAATTTTTTTCGTCTGAACATAATAGAAGACTCCGGGTCTTTCATTGTGGGAGAAGGGAGGAGGTATCATTTATTCTATATATATATGACCTAGTTCTCACTGAGATCATTCTAGTAATAGCATAGCATAAGGAATTGCGTGGAACAAGAGGGATTTTCACAATCAATAAGTGCCACTTACAATAAATGTAGGAACAATACTTAAGAAAAGAGGACAATAATCTTCTTGGATTTCAATTTAATAATATGAGAATCGTGTAAAGTGTTTGACCCGACCTAGCAGATAAGAACAATTCATTAAATAATCAGAAACAAAATACTATGCAAAATTAGCATGTGAATCAATAATTGTCGTTATTTTGATCGAGCTGACACAATCTAATTTTGTTTTGTCGTTCGAAAATTTTTGACTAAAACTCTATTGAAAACACGAATTTCATCTTTCGAATAAAACAATATGCTTAGTGAACATTTATTGTTTCAAAGCTCATTTGATTCTAATTTGATTATCTATGTTCAGATTTTCGAAATGACGAACACATGAGAAAGTCGTTTTTCGGTAATTAATAATGTCTAAGAAGACATTTCTTAGCAAAAATTGTACGAAGTTTCAGAAATTACCGAAATTTTTTTATAAATTAATGATAAATATATCATAGTATTTTATTTAAACACATGGAAAAGCTTTACCATCAAGTGATATCAAATTTCAGATGTTACTGGGAAATTATCAGAAATTCTTATTGTTTTGAGTGAATTCTATAGACTTATAACTTCATTTACTCATATCAATGTTAAAGAAATTCCGGTAATTTCCTGAGAGTATTCAAAATGATTTACGCAATTTCCTTAGAGTTTCTTTCATACGAAATAGGAATTATCTTCTCATGAATTAGTAATTCCAAACGTATCTGTCGAGTAAATCTGAATATTACTAAGTCTAATTATTTATTCTATTAATATATTCTCATTATCTTTGAACTAATAGAAAAAGTATTATTTATTCGCATCGATACTTCAGTGTCATATGTTATGACATTGAGAAGATTTATCTGTGAATGTCCAATCTCGAACGAATCGTTGTCTTTTTGATAAGACTAACAGCAGTACTATAATGAGGGTAACAGACACCATAATCAATCATATAAGAGACTTGTTTACTATTATGAAAGAATGATAAGTATTCTTTCACATTTTTCTTTGTGTGAATATTCTCAAATAAAATGTCATAGGTCACATTGATATCTATCAATTGGTATAGAATGTCATATTAAATTACTATCATTAGAAAAAATTCTTAGATAATGTTCATAATACAGTTCATTTATGATAGATAATAGTAATCAAATCTCGATGTGGAAGAAAATTTCTGAACAACCTTTTTATGTATATTTATATATAATTTTATAAAGAGATCGAAAAGCTTCCATTTGTTGTGTACAAGCCAATTAAATATCTAAATGAATAAGTTCAATATGAATTATAAATACGCAAATTCTTGTTTAGACTTATGTCATATGACTATAATAATAATAGCTAAATCGATTAGAGTACCCTATGATATGCATGAAATAGTGTCATTTTGATGATAATTGACTTCTGACAATAAAAGTGACAAACTGGAAAGATGAAATCGAATTTTGAGACATATTGTGGATGTTATCGTTTAATGAGTTTTGTCATTTATTTATAACTATTACATTGATATGTATGGGTTTTTCAGTAAAATCTTTCATAAAACTTACGAATTTACTATAAAAATTTTATTATTTCAATTTCTGTTGCTTAAAATAGGCATCAAAGAGAAAAATTATTATAGTAATCAGTAAAAGAAATGATACATAAAGAAAGAAAATTATAAAAATTATTTTTCTGTTCTTTCAATTAATAAGAATAGTCTAACTATCATTTTTTTCATGAGTCTTAACAAATGTAATTGAAATTAATGCTTCTTTCTCGTCATAATGAATGTTTCAAAAGAAAAAAGACATAATAAAAGATTATATTACACCGTAAAAGTCTAAAAATAAACGTTTCCTTCAGCATTCAATTTTAAGAAAGATGATGAAATCTATTTTTAGTTAAATTTGATTTAATCGTTCTTTTTAGTTTTATTAGATTCTTTTCAATAAGTTGAAATCTTTGTTAAATAGTTCTAACTTCAGAAAAGAGACTAATCAATTTTGAAATCTTTATCATACTTCTAGTTTTATTGAGATCTATGTTTGATAATATGATGAAGTCAGAGCTAAGAAAATATGTAGTAATTTAATGTAAAATGCTTTGTTTTCGACTACTCCTATTTTTTAAATACTGAAACAATTGATCAAAATTTCCTGTTAAAGTTTAAACTTTATTGAATGTATATATTAATCAATAAAATTAAAATGTTTAACTTCCAATGCTTAAAGTCACTTACAAGGCAACTTATTCAACTGATAGTTTCTGTTCGAACTCATATTTTTTGGATTGTTACAATTCATCGTGTAGATAAAAGTCCTAAAAGGATATTTGCCATTAGCCGTTTCATCTTGAGTTATGATCATTTTGTTAAATTTTCAGTCTATTGCAAGGATATTAGAAGGGAAAAAATTTTTAATCTGAAAATTTATTTCATGATTCTTAGAATATCCTGTAAATTTCAGCAAAACCCAGTGATTTTTCTCTCACGATGTTGTATACTGAAAAAAAAAGGGATTCGTTTGAATCTTTGGCTATAAATCAATGGCTTTACAACTCTGTTATCTTGTGATAGAAATATCTGTTTTTGTTGCAACTTCCAGAATATAATGAGGATTTAAGAAAACTATTAAACGGTACAATTTCAGACTAAAATTTCTTGATTCTGTTTTATCTGTAACATCCTGTAATAGGATGAAAGTAGTCCAATGATCATAGCTCAAGATGAAAAGGCTAATGGTGAATATACTATTAAGACTTTTATCTGTACAATAGACTTTAACAATCAGTATAATATAAACACAAACAGAGATAATCAGTTAGAAAAGCTCTTGACTGTTAACCATTCATTATCTAGAATAAACACTTCGATCTATTGAAAATATCAAGTTCAAAGTCAAATTTTAATCTTCTTTCTTGACATAATACTTCAAAAATCTTTTCGACACGCCTATTTATATTTTTATTAATGTAATTCCATTAATCTAAATCCTATTTAAAATAATTTCTACGGAGAAAAAGATCATATTCTTTCAATATCTTTTATTAAGAGTTTATAATGATCATGTGTCAAGTATTATTTCATTTTCTAAAGAATGTCAATAGACGATTATTAAGTCTTCTTTTTTCTTCCTAGTTGCTCCACTTTGTGCCTTTCTTAATAATATTGTCGAAATACGAATTGATGCAAATAAATTTGTATGTGACGTACGTCGACCAGTTGCTAAAAAAGTTGCTGATATTGGTATTTAAATAAATGCAATATAATATTAAAAAAAAAATTATTTTTTTTTTTTCATCATCATTTCTCTTAGGTATTTGGCGTTTAATTATAGCTGCTATATCGAAATTAGCAATTCTCACAAATGTAAAAGAAAAAAAAAAAAAAAGTTTCAAGTTAAAAAAAAGTTTCTTGTCAAATTAATAGGGTTTACTTATTGCATTAACATCTGATTTTGTACCTCGTCTTGTTTATCAATATTCTCGAAGTCCAAATCGAACATTAGTTAACTATGTAAATTTTACATTATCAGCTTATGAAATTAATCGTCTTTCATCATCATTAAATAAACTTAATACAACTAGTATTTATTGTTTGTAAGATTTTATTTGAATTTAATATTCTTTTTTGTCAATTAATATTTCTTTAAAATTTAATTTAGTTATAAAGACCATCGTACACCACCATGGGATTCTAAACCATATCAAACTAATCATGATTATTATGTTATTATGGTTGCTCGTCTTGCTTTTCTTATTGTATTTGAGGTTAGAATTATTTGTTTATTTGGTTTTTTTTTTTTTGCTATAATCATTAAAAAATTATTTTAGCATATTGTTTTTGTCTGTTTAAAATTGGGTGAAGTATTAATGCCATTATTATCAAAAAATGTTAAACAACAAATAGCAAGAAAAAATTTTATGGTACAAACTATGCACTGGGGTAAAGAAAAACGTTGTTATTGTTTCATCATTTTTTAGAAAAATAAATTCCGAGAAGAGAAAAATAATGAAGATTTCAAGTTGAATTGATGACATACTTTTTAATAGCCATTGAAATCTTATAATATCTTTTGAAGGCCGATGAATTATCTTGAAGTTCACTGTTTTTGTTTTTTCCTAAACAAAATTCATTTGTAATATATTTAATAGGAGCACGTTTATATGAAAAAAATCCTGAATTAATTGAACGTGATATGCAACGTATTGTTGATGTCAATTCTCAACATCGATGTTCCAATGGTGGTTATGAACTTATTTATGATGTTAAAAGAACAACTCGACATCAACAACCAACATCTAGAAATATATCACAAGATGACTATCGACGACCAGGATCATTAAAAGAAATGAAAGCAGATTTAACACGTGCTCTTCAAACAATTTTATCAGAGGATATTATTGATTTAGGTATTCGATAAAATTTAAATTGCTAGACTTATATTTTTTTCTCACTTTTTTTTTGTTTGTTTTAATGTGCATTGATCTGTGATATATAACATTTAGAAAATAAAAATACAAAGTTAAATGTAGCAACAAATATATTTAGTGTTTAAGGGATTATCATAAGCCTAGTTGACTTTCTGTTGATGTTTTTCCATTTAATTTTGAACTTTGTCTTTCACTTTTAGCAAAACTATTTTCACTAGGATTTTGATATCGAATACTATGTTGCAATGTTTCTTCTTCAAATTTTGTTATACCACCAATATGACCAGTATGATGTTCACTATGTCTCCAATTAATTCGAAAACCACAATTTGAACGTATAAATGAAATAAATTCTTGTCGAAAGAATGTTCCACTTGCACAAAATAATAAAAAATTAACTGAATGACATAAATAAAATAATAAACGTAATAATGTCCATTGTAAACGAAATGCTGGTGCTAATTGATAACTAGTTGGTGCTATTGCAAGAAATATTGATGCCGGAGATGTTAACACTGAATATAGTATACTAACAGCATATAACATTCTTGTTACTGAACGTTTTTTTCGTGCTTTTGAACGTGAACGTTCTGATGCTTGTCGTACTGTTCGCACTAATAAAACATTTCCAACAATAATGACAGTTAATGGAATTATTGTATATGTTATAAGTGCTAATTTCGGATAGATTCTACTGCGAAATACATAATAAATTTCATGATGAACTTTATCTACAGTACATTCAAATGGTATATAATCACTTCTTGGTCGTGTATCTGAGTAAGTTAATTCATAAAATATAAATAAATGTAATTCAGCTAAAAAAACAAATAAAAATAAACAAAGCAATTGTATGCATGTTGATTTTAAAGAACATATAGCACGATGAGTAACATAAAGATAACGTTGTAATGTAACAAGAGCTAGTAATAATGGCGCTACACGAAGAAATATATATGTTAAATAAATATGTATACAACATGTAAATGAATTTATTGTTCTTATGTCAAGATTAAATGCATCAAGTAGAAATTGTCTTAAAAGGCCAGTGTAACATGTTCCTATTTCAGCAATGCATAGAACTGCTAAATAAATTGATGTTGTTTGACGACGAAGACGTGGTCGTAATAAAACAATGAAAGATATTATATTTCCAATAGCACAACCAAGTAATATTATCGGCGATATTATACTTGACACCCATCGTGTAAAGTTTTCATGTGAATATGTCAAAGAACTATTCATATTAATCTAAAAGATAATAGTTCTTGATTTGAAATTCTATTTGTCTGCAATATTTTTCTTTGAAAGATGAAAAAAATACAAGGCACACCTAATGAATAAAACATTAGAAACGTTTTATTCATAAAAAAATCTTTCTCTAAAAGTAGTGTGTATTCTGAAGCTATACCACATGCAAAATAGGAAAAACCATTGTCATTCTTAAAATAAATAAAAAATTATAATATACATATACCGCCAGATTAAATACGATGCTGTCATGATGAAAAGTTAATTGTAGAGTTTTGTGATAATCGTAATAATCATAGATCTTTCGTATCACACGATTTATTTAAGCGGATATAAAATTTGACGTAAAAATCTTTAATAATGTGAAGAGGCATGTCAATAGATAACATAGGAAATTACTATGATAAGAAGAAAATGTTCTACATCCTTTTTAGTGAACTATCTCGGTCAAAAGTGGCGAATAGGTCATGAGAAAAACAAACTTTAATGATATATTTCAAATATAAACATTTATATTCTCAAAGTTAGTAATGTCTATTATTAGAAATAAAAAATCTTTTGATCTTTATTAAAAAGTATATATAATATATTTATTTACGCTGAATTCAAATGAATATACTATGCTCTAGTAGAATAATAACTTATTGTCATTATTTACTTGAAGACAAATGAAACATTTCGTATTCCCAAATGATTTAAAACTGATGACAGGTCATTATATTTTCTAAATCGATATTTTGTTTTGTGAAAATAAGACTAGTATGAAAAGAAATCTTGCATTGAATAAAAAGAAACAACTTGTTCTTTTTATTATATAGAATTCTTTTTATGAAACTGGAATCCGATAAAGATTTTCTCATTCTATTTATTTAAACACATCTATTCAAGAACGACAGTGTATATTTTCCTATTGTCTATATGTAATCCAAGATGACCCATTGACTCTGAATATCTTATGAGTTTATTTTTTAAAAGATGCAGTACTTATGCACTCTAAAATTATAAAAGCATTTCCAAGTGCAACGAGTTCGACATGTTTTCTGTGTTCCTGGATTTTCTTTCAATTACTCTTTTTCAATTAACACTTTCATAAGTTTCAGAAAAAAAAACACTTGAAAATTTTAAATTAAAGTATTTTCTGTCGTTATTATTAATCTTTAGATGTGAAAAATTTTCTAAACAGGTCAATATTATTTTCAATCTAAATTCTTTCTCTCTTTCTTTTTTTTTTCTAATGTCCTTATATTTTAAGAAAAATAAATCATTTGACATAAGAGAAATATAAAGATAACAAGGTCATCTTAAAGATGTTAGGTGTATAATGAGCGATAAAATATATGAAGCGTATGTAACTAATGAAGAGTGTTTGAAGGTCAAGTGGTCAAATCAAACTGATGAAATAGATGAAACGAATAATATAGTTTTCATAAAAGCATTGATGTCAAAACGTTTGCTAATTTTATTTTCATATACATCACCAAAAAAAAAGAATATAAGTAAAGACATATATAGTCGAATTAGTATTTAAAAAAAACCCAGAAATGACACAATATGTCATAACAAAAAAAAAAAAGAAAAGATAGAAATAATAAAAATTCGTTCGATAACAAAACAGGAAATTTTCAAGGATATAGGATTGCTTTTTTCTTAGGAGACTAGTAACTTCATAGAAAGTGACATATTTGAAAAAAAAAGATTCAGGAAATCTGTTTAGTCTACAGATAATTAAATATGTATATTCAGAAAAAAAGAGTATATGCATATAAGGTCAATTTGTTTCGTGAAAAGATTATTTTACATGATTATTCTTTATCGCATAATAAAACTGATGATGATGTGCAAAATAATAAAAAAAAAAAGAGATAGAAAAGAAGAAGCAGAAATGGTTCCGATAACAATCTACTAGAACTAATCGCCTATACATCCAGATTCAAAAGAGGCATCTTCTCAATCTTCTTTTTTTTATGTGTTCCATTTTTATAAGAAAAGACATCTAGTGGAATTTATAATAAAAAAATATAAACAATACGTTCATTTATACTTAATAATATAATGACTGTATGATCAAAAATATAACTATCATAACAAGAAAAAAAAAAAAAAGAAACATGTTCAATACTATTTCACATAACAAATTTACTCCTCTTGATTCTTTTTAGTAGTTATAATCGACAAGTACTTGTCACATTCTCTTTCTCTTTTCTTGTTTAACGAGAAAAAAAAATGTAATTTCCCATACCCATTACAACCATAAGATATACTATTCATTGAATTAATCTAACGTTCGATTTTCTGATTGAAAACCATTGAGAAATAATACATACGAACTGAATAAATAAATAATAGATTGTTTCTATTTATAATCTCAACTAACAAATGAGTATATCTGACTAAAGCATATTAATTGATTTATAAAAAAAGATAATGAAACAAAAAAAAGGTAGTTACTGACTAAATTTATCTATATAAGTCTGCTCTATAAACTATGTCTTATACTTAATTCTTATGATTTTCTAAACTAATACAATAGTTCACGTGAATTATTATCAAGAAAAGCCTTATTTACTATTAATCGTTTTGAATTGTAAAGAAGAACAATAATCAATCTCTCTAAGGATATGTATGCGCTATATGTTTAAATATGACAGACGTGTTAATTAACACATAATCTTCAAGAATATAAAATGATCATAGATAAGAAGATTTGAATAATACAACTGATTGATTTCGACAAAAGAAGCATAACATGTTCTAATCATGTTGACTTTATTTTCGAATTAATTTCAAGTTTTACTTACTTATATTATTTTGTATTAAATGATTATAATAATATCATTCAAAATAATTTCGTAGTCACCTTCAACAGTATAAAGCATATAATTGTTAATAGAAACAAGAGAATAAAAAACAAAGATCATGAAGTTGATCATTTTTCATGTTATATTGAAAAAAAACACTCATAAAAGATTAAACGAAATCTATAGCTATCAGAGATCTCGATATATAAAGCATTAAACATGCATCATATAGATTAAATCGTTGGGTTTTCTAGATTAAAAGCAATACTCATAGCTGAAAAACTTCGTACAGTTATAAATCTGAAGCGAAAAGATTTCATCAAAAGATACTAATAGGAAATATTGAATGTTACCGTTTCGTTAGGCACATCGACAATCACAAAAGTTCAAAACTGATTTGTTAGAAGTTTCTATCATTTTTTAGCTTTCTACCAATATGATACTCTAGTTGATAATGTACTAAAATATTTTCTTTTTGCTCCTCAAAAACAGACCTTCTTATATACATATCGTCCATCGGATTATCATGGTAAGTGATGTTGCGAAAAAAAAATCGAAAAATCTTTATCATGTCAATGAGATTGGATGCATGCCTAAAAATGATAGAAAAAAAAAGAGAACAGAAATAAATAAGAAGCAAAACAGAAGAACTATTCTCTCTTTCTCGTTCTTTTCTATTTTTTTTTATTCTTGCGTGCTAATACGACGTTATACTATCTCACAAGCAAACCAGATTTCTCTATATAAAAAAAAAATAATAACTGATGAAGAAGTATTTCCGCTATATTCAATAAAAGAATGTTAGCATACAAATAAGAAACATTTCTTTTTATTCTATTCAATACTACATGTATCTCGAATTCGGCCACAAACTTTGAGGAGGATTATACTTGTAATAAAACTCGCCATTGATAGGAAAATATTCATATCGGATATGAAACTTTTGCATACATAGCCAATGTACTATTAAATTTATTTACAATTTCCTTTTTTAAATCTTATTTTTACTCTAAAAAAAACAACAAATTGGATAAAAGAAGTTTTGTTTTGCGTATTTTTAGAATACTTTAATATTCTGCGAGTTGCTATTAATACTCAACCAGCATTTTTAATGATCAGTTAAGCTGATCAGTTTCGTATATCTCTTTTATAGGACATTGGATATAAATTAACTTCATAAAAAAAACTATGCTATAGTGATACTGCGTAATCAGCATGTCGTATAAAACCCCTGGTTAAATATCTAGGGAGACATTCGATCGTTCTAAAATTAGACAGTTTCATATATAAAAATTTGTAGAGCATGAGGGATTTGAAGTCTAGTTTTGTTTTTCATGGATGTGATTCACTCGAGTAAAAAGAATAAGTGTAGTCTAAGATATATTAACTTTTGTATTATATGAGATATTTCATTAACAAAATAAAAACACGTAAATGTTTCATGGATAATTGTTCTGAGATTTTTGAAGATTTATTAGATTTACATTATATTTAATCACTAGCTGTTAATTTTTTAAACATATACCGATAGCTTATATACAAATAAAAATGTGTTTCAACGATAGATAAAATTATCATATAAAAGTCTATTTACTTTTCTATTCGCTATTTTCCTCGATTAATATAAATATACAATGAAAGAATTTAAAACATTTTATTCAATATCTTTTCATTGTTTTTGTATTTATCATCAAATAATTCAATACTTAGTAATTTTCTACTTTATTGCTGTACTATTTACAATACTAAATCATTCATTTTTTAATTTAAGTATTTCTCATCGAATTATTATTTATCAATCAATTATCATAAACATATTATATAGCACAAACAAAAATTCTATTCTTATTTACCAATATAATTTGATACAAAAGCTCGTCAGAAATTTTTAAAATAAAAAATAAATAAAACAAAAAAAGAAACTATTCTTTTTTTCTAATTTATGATTTAATAATCCAACATCGACTATAAAATAATTGGCAAATAACACTAACTCAGGAAATAGTATACTTAAATAATATTCGAAAACAGGAACTTTTAAGTTTCTGTCAAAAACATAATATTTAATCAAAGAAGTTAAATTTCCTACTGTGACAGACATAATATCTGTAATGAAAGGAAAAAGCTATATAAAATCAACAAAATATTGTTTAATTTTAGATGATGATGTTTTAGGTTGATTTTCATACCTTCTACAACATATTTTATTTAAAACTTGTCGTTATTGAGCAATTTAAACAAATGGTCATCTTAATTATTTTTTCATGCATGTAAAACTATATCCGTTCGATAGTTGAAATGCTTGAGAAAGTATTTAGTTCTTTCTATGGTCTATAAAATACGTCTCGTTAACAAAATACTTGCTTTGCATTTGTTTTTCACTCTAAATAATTACTTATGATAGAAGAATGTCATCAACATGATAGAAACAATCTAATTTTTTTCTATAAACAGACAAATAATCATTTGTAGAGATAATATTCTATATTCTTGTCTTCTATAAAACTATGCGATGCGTGAAAACAATTTTTTTTTTTATTTAGTCATTGAGCATTCGAGCTTCTTTTTACTCATTTTTGAATAATCAATATAAGATCGGAAATGATTTAACTTATTTTAAACAAGCGGATATGGTTGTCTTTCATTTATGTGATTATGTTAATTGATTCACTGGAATAATAAAAAAATCGTCATTTATCATAACGTTTTATTTTTACTTTATAGGAATTTCTTATGAATACATCTGATTGTTATCCATATAATCATTTGTTTCTAAATTGGTCAGCGACATTTAGATTTGATTCACACATATTTACTTCATATTATACAATTATTACTTATTGTTTAAATACTAGTCAATAGTAAAAAAAAAATATCCTATTTAATTATTAAATATGTGAAGAAAATGTACTTTTTACATAAAAGTATAAATACGACTCAAAAAAGTGAGGCTCAGCAATAGCATTACTATTAATAATGCATATGAAGACAAAGTTTATTATTATTGTTTTTCTAGACTAAGATTTTTATTTTATTCAGGTGTGATGAAACAAATGAAAACCATTGGTTACTAATTCCTGAATAAGAAAAACATATTCATTTAGCTATTCATGCTAAATATGCTTATCCATATCTGAAATTAACAATCTATGAAACGGCCGATTGTCGAGCATATATATTGTTTTTTTTTCGCTATCTTTTGAAAATAGTTAACGTCAAAGTTATACAAGTACGTTTTCTAGAAGAAGTCAACATAGTTATACAAATAAGAAGATTAAAATGGCATAAATTTCTCAGTATTAATCTCATTTAATGATGAAACTATTACAAAAAAGGAATTCTTTTTGCTTTGTTTATAATGTATTAATAGGTTAATGTTGGTCTAATATTTTTCTTTCTATGATTCTCATGAATCGAGAGTTAATTCTAAAACAAACTCGATTGCTGTATGACAATGTTTGTAGTTTTCTTAATGTTTATTTAGAATAAAATTAGATTGTGATTCAAAGTTATGATTATCTTTGATATAGTTTTATTATTATTGTATATCTCAGTTTTCTTATGCTAAAATAAAATATATGACATATAATTAATTATTTAGAATAAAGCTTTTAGTTCATTGAAAATTCCTTTGTTATTATTTTTGAAAAAGAAATCGCTTTCAATGCCAATGTAAAATAGGGAATATTAATGGTTTTTTTTATAAGAATGAGTGTAGAACAAAAAATGCCTCTTTCTTACTTTCAAGTTTATATTCCAATCAATGATGATAATATACCCTAGAGAAGTTTGTAAGAGGATTATAGTTGAAAAAAACACTAATCGTTGGAAATGCTCTTTGAGGAATTATTTTTTTCCGATCCATGCTGATGAAGAGCCTATCGGATTTCCTTTGACTAAGACACATCAAAATTCGATTATTTAAGTAAGAAAAAGCTGTTTGTTTTTTAAAAATGGCTATACACAAAGCGATTCTTTTCATAATTGACCGATGTTTAGTATTTAAATTATATACTAGTTAATTAAAGGCTTATTCATAAATCATATAAATAATTTTCGTTTAGTTGTATGAGGAAACGCCTGGAACTGATACATATTGTTTGAGTTTAATTGAACCTACAATGACGTCTTGATGAAATTAATAGAAGTCTTAAAGCGATCATCCCCATAGATCTTTGAACCCTCGTTTTACTGAGTTTTCGATCCATTTTTAGGTATTTACTGGAAAATCTAGTAATAGAATTTCAACCTAAAGTTTTGTTCATGGGTAGTTCTAATGACTTCTTCTGGAATATCCTGAAAGTTTCAGCAGAAAAAAACATGTTTGTTTTGTCGAGATATTGAGATTTTAAGTAAACTCGTTTTTTGTATCATGTCTATGGTCAATGAATATTTTTTTTTGTAAATTCGGTATCTCAACAAAGGAGAAGTCTTTTCGGCTGAAATTTTCAGGATAGTCTATACATCTATAGACCTTATCAATTGACAAAATTTCAGGTTGAAATTCCAACACTTCATTTTTCATTATATACCTAAAGTCATATTGAAATTTCAGTAAAACGATCATAACAGGACTTCGAAGGTTTATGGAGAAGAATCCTTATAGACTATTCCTCGTCTCACTAAAACACCGTGATAAGGTAAACATAAATTAAAACGGGGTGTATCAGCTCTGGCGATGCTCTCATTAGATACCAAAAACTGCACAAAATTTCATAGGAAAAAATAAGATCAACAAATAAAATCTAATTCAATAAGAGACATATGCAAATGAGAGAAGAAAAAGGCACGAATAAGAATATGAGAAAACAGATAGTGTCATATTTATCATTTAATTACTAAAACTCTACTAACAGCTTTACTACACAATATAATTAAATTATATTTTCAGGAACTTTTCCTCCCATTATTCAATCATATGATTTTCGGATATCTTCTAAAATACTCCTTATTTTCATTACTTCCTATCATCTTTAAGTATTATAATATTTATCTAAGTTAATATGAAAATATTTCTTATGTCAAGAAGGTTAATTTGTAAAATTTTATAGAACTACACATTTTATTAAACAAAATCAGTGTCGATTACAAACAATCATATTCTAAATACTCTGAATATTCATTTCTTTTCCAACTAACTTGAGAAAATAATTAAATAATGTTTTTTTTTCATCTTTTAGTAGAAAAATTATTTTCAACAATTATATTACCTTATATCCTAATTGTTTTTTGGTCATATCAATTATACATGTTATATTGGAAAATTTTCATCGATATCAAACTTAGTTAATCGACTTAATAAAATACGAAACAAATTAACACTTGATCAAGAGTATTAAAAATAAAGCAGCTTATATGAGGTAAATTCTATGACTATATAACTCCATTTTGTGGCCTATGTTTTTGTTTACATTTCAATACAACATCAAATATAAAGATTATGTGCAAAAATGGTGATTTCATAAAACATATTAACAAGAAATAAGATAATACTTGTAATCTTACTTACGATATCAATTTCTTTTACTAAAAAAAGTTTCATATAATTTTGAAAATAGAATAGAAAATATTGAAGGTCGTTGGAATATTAAAAAAAGAAAAATATTGAACACATATATTTAGCTAATTTTTAATGGGTGTGGCAAAATAAATGACGGTGTGAGTATATTTTGCTAATATCTCGGTCAAATTTCATCTTTGTTTTTTTTTTCGATAAAGATCCACTATGTAATTCTCGACAAAACTGAATGATTTACTTAACTATTAATATGTTTTTCTTTCACACTAGAACCTAATTTATTTGAAAAATGAGATTATAGAAAATTTTCGAAATTTGCATTCTTTTATTTTTTTTTCCCAGAAGACATTTTTATTTCTACAACATTTCAGCTTTCGTTATGACATGTTTATAGTTCACTATAGTTATTAGTGTATTTCAAATAATTATTTAGAACGCATTAATCACCAAAGCGAGTTGTAGACTTATCATAACGAATGACAAAATGCTGTAAAAACAAAAATGCCTTGTGGGAAAAAAACAAATGTAAAAGAACGCAAATTTCGAAAATTGCCAATAATCTCATTGTTCAAATAAGTTATCTACGTCAGAAAGAGAGACAGAGAGGAAAATGTATTAGTTGAGTAAATTATATTGTCTTGTGTAGAATTACACAGAGTACCTTTTTCAACAAAAAGAAAAAAGAAACAATATAAAGTCTGAGTAATAAAAATGAATCGAGATATCAATAAAATATTGTAATCATCATTTTATTCTATCCCACTCGTTAGTATTATCTATTAAATGGATTCATCAATAACTAGAAAGTCAATGACTAATACATTATTACTATTGAATAACGTCAAATTGATTTAATCTATATAAGTTTAATAAATTGAAAGAAGAAATTTTGTAATAGAAAATATAGTGATTTTCGTATAAACTCCATTATTTTGTTGTCTATTGAAAAAGAATTCTTGTTTTGTTGTTCTATTTTCTAAACATGATATGTATTGAAGAAAATAAATATTAGATTACTTGGATCATATCAAATCTATTGAGATTTGTAGATATAAACTAAGAAAATGAAATTATCACTTCAACAAGAATTTGAACAAGAATCCATGATTAATTATGCCAAGCACCAATCTTTTTCAAGATGTTTTTCACATCATTTTTGATTAAACATTCATTATCTGAATGATGCATTCAAGCTTATGATTAGACTCACTCTTTTTTTTTGTTTGTTTGTTCGATTGAATTGCAACGAAAAAAACCAACAAAAGAATTTTTCTCGATTATATAAAGCGACAATTTATAACAAAGATAAGATGTATTATCTGAAAATAAACTAATATTATTTCAAACTGAAAGATAATCAATGATGAATTATTTATGGACATAATTTTATTGCAAGGATATATTTATCACTATATTTAGAACTTACTAGTCGATTAATTAAAAAGACATAATTAATGACTGACTTTGCATCTATAGGTCGAAGTAAACTTACTTAAAGTCTCCTTTAATTAATTCTATGTTATTTATCAAGTGTTTCAGTCATCGAATCGACAACAGGAATGGCGATGCCACTTATATTTATATCATTTAGAATTTATTTAATTCATGGTTACTCCATAACCTCTTTTTCTTGATGTTGATTTCCTATTTTTTGTTAATTTCTCATGATTGTCCTAGTTTGAATCTCAGCTTCTTAAGCTTATTAATTGTTCTCTTCTCTCATTAAATGCTTGATTGATAATGTATCATTTGAAAACAGAAATAAGCGAGCATGGTCACAGGAAATAAATTATTACTTGCAGTACTCTTCTGAAAAGTAGGACAATGATTAAATCATTGTTAAATAGCCTCAAAACATAAAATGCTCAACAAAAGGTTATTTCGTGCACTTTTTCACTAAGAAAAAAAACTATTCTCATTATAAATAAAAGATAAAGAAATATGACTGGCTTTATATGTAAATTATCCTGAGGATTTATTTTTGAATAGATAATTTTACAATTACTAATAATACTTCTAAAAACTAACAAAATACGACATTGAACGAAACTATTACTGACTGAGAATTATATGCTATCGATTACTTTTTCAATAAAAATAACCAAATTTTATCCGTAAATATGAGAGAAACGTTCAATTTTTTGCAATTAAATGTCTTTAAAATATGAATATTTATTATATAAATAAAGCAACATTAGGAAAAACTTGATGTGGTAGATTCTTATAAAACACTTACACATTAAAAATTCCTCACAACAAAGACATGATAAAATCTTTTGAAATCTGTACATGATTTAAAAACATTTTCGTTATTCTATTGCACAAACGAGTCAAAAGCTGTCTAAAAATATTTAAGAAAAAGCCGAAAACATCTGAATGAGTTCTATTTCTATGACATATATATTCAATTGATGTAATATGTCATGTACTATAAAAGAAATTTATAAGTCGTGGTGTCATGTCACTCGGGTCGTTTCCGCTTCGAAGGAGTGCTAAAATTTCCGGTGACGAGGCGATGACAATACACTGCGAAATTTTATGATCTTTGCCGCCTCTATTCAGTACTATTTTTTGCCTACAACTTCGGCTAAATCAATAAAAATGAGCGATAATTAATAGTTCTGTTTTTTTGGTATTTGGAAATAGTCCATATGTATTTTCTTTACTTCATTTAATGTTAGGATAATGAAATAATGATTGTGACGGACAATCAGGATGACAAATACAGAGTCTGTATCTGCCATAAGCAGCTGTTTTGTGCTACACATTGTCATATCTTAACGATTCATACAACTCAATATTATGATCATATATCACCATGACCGTGTGCAAAAACAAAAAAATATAGAGAAATATGCAGTAAAAATACGACCGTAGACGACCTCTGTATACAAAGATAGGAAGTGCAATTTCCTGTGTAATCTGACTGCGTAAAAAACTTTTAAAAGAGTCATCTGCTAAAATAATTTTTTTATAAAATAAGACGAGACAATGGCACGGAAAATTTTTTAACTAATCTGGAGATCTCTATTCTATAATACTGAAATGTAAAAGAAACAAAAAAATTTAAAAAGCATCAGATTCAAAAGAATTGATAGCTTTTTTTATAAAAAGATTACACTTTATTTATCAAGTAAAAAATCTTTACATATCTTTATAGATAATAATGGAATGATGATAAAATAAGAAGAATTAAAAAGCTGTTAGCACAATCTCTGCGGGATTAAAACATGGAATATGAGGTAGCTGCTGTTGCTAATTACAGAAAGATAATTTTATTGTATCTATTTTGGGATACATGTCTGGACCATCCTTTTAATTAATTCTCCAGAACTGCAATAAAGAAGTAGTTTATATATAAACGACTGATCGAAAATTGTTTCCATAAAATGTTTGTCCGTTTTTGAATCTCTTGAAAGTATTATATGCAAGTGAAAAACTATGGGTTACAGATAGAATTTTGTGCTCTTTCTAAATATGGGCTCAGAAATTGTATATCTGTTTTTGTCCGATAGTAGTGAGAAAATCTTTAAATGTCCTGAAACATTGGTGTCAGTGACGACTAAACAGGCATTTGCTACCCCTGTAAGTCTCGTTACAAAGAAGCTAAAAATGGTTCAATTTAGTAATCTTGTAGAGCCAACAATTCTTAACAAAATATTATGTCGAACTAAAATGTAGCCTTTATACAAGCGAAGCTATAACTATTTTCTCCAGAGTTACTCGTAATTAGTTAAATTGAAGTTTGATCAAAAAAACGATTTTTCAAAAATGTGGTTGACACGAAAAATAACAACTTGGGTGCTTTATCAAAACACAAAAAAGGAAAAATGAAATATCATATTTTGTACGGCAAGTTTCACTCTACAAGCTGATACATCGAGAAAAATGTCAGCATTTAGTTTTCAATATCAATAATGGAAATACGAAAATGTACGAAAAAATCTTCCATTCAAATTATTTGTTTAAGCCTTTCAAAGATTTCTTCACTTTTCTCGAGCAAAAACAGTTACACCATTTCTGAGTTCATTTTCGGAAAGAGCACAAGTTTTGGTCCTAGTCTCTAGTTTCTCACTCGTCTAGAATACTTTTGAGAGAGTCAAAAATGAACTAACACTTTGTGAAAAACTTTTCAATCATCCGTTATAACGAGACATTATTAATATACGATCAAAGATCGTATATCAACAATGTCTGTCATGATCTGTGATAAAGGAGAAACGTTGTTAGGAGTATTAATCACATTTTTAATGTGTCGTGGTCACGATGTCTGTGGTTTTCGTCTATCATGGTCCGTTGTAGGACCAGCAGTGGGCAAATTTTTGATCGCTGAGAAAAATGCTCATTTCTTGCAGAAAAATGTCGTCCGGAGCAAAAATGGTTTTTCCTTTCCTTTCGGTGTATACATACGACCACAACAAAGGACAAAACGCATAATCTTGTAATTTCTTCTATCACTGGTGCGCATTTGGATAATAACGCGAATCTCTCTCATTCTTTGTCCTCATTAGTCTAGATATCCATGATTATTATTTTTACTGTTCTATCACATTTTTGATCTTTCATTTCTATTACATACTTCAAGTCTTTCATTCAAAAAAACTTTGTTTTAAATAACATTTACTTGCAAACATTCCAAAAATCAATGACTATAAATATAAAAATTTAAACAATGAGAAGTTCTTTTACAAAAATTTTTTGCATACATTTTCATTCATCGTTCCGCTGAAAAAGATCATTTTTCTGTTTAAGATTGTCTGTATGTATGATGAATGATTAAATGTTTTTTTCGTTTTCTAAATCATTTCAATACTATTCTAACTCATCTTCCTGCTGAAGAAAATTATTGTTCTGTTTGACTTCATTTTTCTGCCAGAGATTCTCTGTATATATGATGAGTGATATTATGTTCTTTTCGTTTTCATAGAAGAAACGTTATAAAAGTATTGAATTAGATAGAAAAATCTAATAGATATATCAGATGGACAAGAAGATACCGCTCTGTTTCAATGAACTTTTCTATTCTGTTCAAGATATCTTTTTTTCGTAAGACTTATTTCATCTAGGTGCATAGAAGAAATATTTCAATAAATATGAACTAGATAGACAAATCTATTATATAAATCTCTCAGTACTAAAGTCAAATGCATAACACTATTACAAATATAATACCATATTTCTTTCTTTCAGCTGACTTTTCTGTTCTGTTGAAGGTTTTTCTTCGTGTGATTTGTTTTAGTCGGATGGGTAGAATAAACGTTTCACTGCACTTTCAGTCGGATGTACAAATTTATCATATATTTATCAGATTCAACATTAAAATTGAGTAGAATATAAATTTCACTATTACAAATAAAGATTTTGTCTTCTATTAAGAAAAGTAAAAGAGCATGTGAATTAATGTCAGCGAGTAGAAATTACCGTAAAGCAAAAAAAAATAGTTTCTACTAGAATTTATAATTTCCGTAACGTGAAAATTAACATTTCACTTTCTATTAATGCAACTATATATTGCGTGCCTATTTCATTCCACAAAGTAGACAGTGAACCTTATAATTTCACTAGCAAGATTGTTCTTTCTACAGATATACAAATATAGCGGGTGGTGCAAAAGTTCCCGGAAAAATATCGCCTCATTTTTCATCGGCTACAACATATTTTGTAAAAATAAAAAAATTCCAATTTAAAATCTACGTTGACAGCGCTTTCTAACTGTACGTTCAAAAATTTTCTATTATGTCTTGCCTTTGAGTAATACCCACGTCCTTAAATTGACACTAAAATGCACTCTGTAAAAAGCAACTCACACCTATTGCTGGAGAAGGAACCGATATTTCAGTATTTTTCGAATATCTCCTATGTGTTTCATCGTATATTGTTGCTCTTTTTTTCCATTACAATCATCGCTTGAGTCTCTAAGAATCTGGTAGAAAATACGATAGCATTGTTTAAAGATCAATTTCTTGTATCGCAGTCATTGTGGGTTGCTTTTTACAGCTGTTGCACATTTTACTTTCATCTAAGAACGTGTTCGTTACTCAAAGACAAGGTAATCTACAATTTTTTTAAACATTCAGTTAGATAGTGCTTTCAGCATAGATTCTGAACAGATACTTTTTATTTTTCCAAACATGTTATGATGTGCCCAACGAAAAATGAAGCGATGTGTTTCCGGGAACTTTTGCACCACCCCTTACTGTGCACGTGAATTTAAATCAAACAAAAGAAATTAGTTCAGAAATCGAACAATCTGATGATCAAAAACAATAATCATCTATTGAAACAGCGACCCTACCTTGGCAATATGCAACTATCTATGCCAAATTTGCCAAGTAATAAGATAGTTTTGCTCAGAAATATATAAGTGCTCTAACGAAAAATCATCACGATCCATGCAAACCAGAGAAATATTATTCCTTGCGATCATATCATTATTCAGAACTAAGTCATCATTTTTCCGCTGACAGACCTACAAGATCATCAGGTTAATCAAGCATTTTTCTACACAATTATAACATTGCTCAAGACAAAGTCATCATTTTCAGACTGATTTCTATTTTTCCTTTAATTACCTAAAAGATCTTAAATTAACTCGAACATTATCTTTCTTCTGTCGCGAAACATTTTAACACTTTTCTAACCCATCTTTCCGCTGACAAAGATAATATTTCCGCTTGATTTTCATTTTTCTGCTAAAAATTGTTTGTATATTTGAAGTGTGATAATATATCTTTCGCGTGTACTAAATCCTTTTGACACTTTTATCAATCATCTTTTCGCTGAAAAAGATCATTTTTCTTTGAATTTCTTCCCATTCAGTTTAGATCTGGCTAACTGTCTCTTTGAGTTTATTATAGGGAAAGTACCATTTTTAACCTGAAGGTCATTTTTCTGCTAGAAATCATCATTTTTGTCATCGATCCAAATGTTAATCAACCCTCAATTAAACCAGTACAAGTGTCTTAAACTTGTATGCCTTATCTTGAGATTATAAAAGAGATTGAAAACTGAATAAATGAAATAAAATTTAGAAGGTATTCGAACATGTTGATCAAACTTTTGAATTGATAACAAAAAAAGTATATATTTTTACTAACGATCATTTACACCTGTTTTCTGAGTTGAGAGTTGTTGAAAACTTTTAGCTTTCTTTTCATTATTGCTTCGCGTATTTGATCGTTTACAAGTGAATGATTGGTAGTTGGTGACAAGAAAATGTTGAGGACTTCTAATTCAGATTCCTATTTTGAAGAAATCAGTAGACATAATGAAACTCAATATTTTTCAATTCAGCAATTTTATTTGACATTACAATACTTCGATTTATTTAGACCATCAAATGATTAATTTAATAGAAGGACACAAAAAAAAAAAAAAAAAAAAAAATAATAAAAAAATAAAAAATGATACACAAAAAAGAGTCTCAAAAAAGTAAGANTGAAAAAGATCATTTTTCTTTGAATTTCTTCCCATTCAGTTTAGATCTGGCTAACTGTCTCTTTGAGTTTATTATAGGGAAAGTACCATTTTTAACCTGAAGGTCATTTTTCTGCTAGAAATCATCATTTTTGTCATCGATCCAAATGTTAATTAACCCTCAATTAAACCAGTACAAGTGTCTTAAACTTGTATGTCTTATCTTGAGATTATAAAAGAGATTGAAAACTGAATAAATGAAATAAAATTTAGAAGGTATTCGAACATGTTGATCAAACTTTTGAATTGATAACAAAAAAGTATATATTTTTACTAACGATCATTTACACCTGTTTTCTGAGTTGAGAGTTGTTGAAAAATTTTAGCTTTCTTTTCATTAATGCTTCGCGTATTTGATCGTTTACAAGTGAATGTTTGGTAGTTGGTGACAAGAAAATGTTGAGGACTTCTAATTCAGATTCCTATTTTGAAGAAATCAGTAGACATAATGAAACTCAATATTTTTCAATTCAACAATTTTATTTGACATTACAATACTTCGATTTATTTAGACCATCAAATGATTAATTTAATAGAAGGACAAAAGGAAAAAAAAACTAATAAGACAATAAAAATAGACATTTTATTTGCTTTGACTTTTGATTTTTTCGTTTCATTGAAAATAAATCAGCAAAAAGTCTTTTTCTATGACTATTTTTTTTCTTGATTTTAAACCACAGAAGTTGGATAAGTGATAACTCGTAATTTAATATATTCATGTTTTGGTTCATATAGACAATTCGGAGGTTTTGATTGTTTAGTTGATGATTCAGAGTGAGCATTACATTGATCATCATCAAACTTTCTTGCTGATTGAATTGATCTTTTCCATTCAATACGACAATAACATGGTATACGTTTCTTTATACCAAGAACCCATGCGTGAAGCATACGTTTTAATTCATGACGAAATCTTCGACCAGCAAATGAATAAAGAACTATATTTGACATTGAATTGAGTAAATCACTAAGAGCTAATAATGCATGAGAACGAAGTAAAAAATGTGGACAATCATCACCAATTACAACTGAACGACCACAATATTTAATACTTAGTATTATATCAATAAACCAAGAATTTATAATAGCTAAAATACATTCAGTTGTTATTATAATAATAACTCGACGAGTTTCATCTGTTCGACGACATGATAATCGTGATTGGTGATTGAATGATCCTCGAATAGTTATTATCCATCGAAGAGATATTGCATTAGCAAGTATTGTTATTATAGATGGAATTATACTCCCAGTAACTAGTAAATTTTAAAATAAAAAAAATTAGATTATTTTCAAAACAAAATATTTAGTCAGTACAATAAATGAAATAATTCATAAGTTATAGTAAAGATGCTATATACGACATAGATTTGTGGACTCTTTGCTTCTATCGTTTCCTCCGATTTCAACTTAGAGTCCACAAATAAAAGACATAGATGTGGTACAAAATTGCTCAATATGAAAGGCATGTATCAGATGAAAAGATTCTGAAAGCAAGGCAACTATGAAAGAAATGGAAGCATAAGGTTTTGTCGAAAAAACAAGAAATTAAAATATTGGGTTGACAAGGCTACATCTGATAATCCCCATAGAGCAGAAGCATCAATTGGAAATAAATAAAAAAAACAGTACAGTGTGAGACATGGGTCGAGTTTTTGGGGCATAAGTCTAACTCTGCCTAAAATCTTCATATCACCATTGAATAGACAGCACATTTTTTATACATTATTATTCAATGTCAATAAAGAAAAGATCATGCGGCACAAAACTTCTCATTCTACTAAGCTTTTTCACATCCCCGATAGAAACTTTAAATGAAAACAACATTTAAAATGTTTTTTGCATCTATAAAAGATGTTCTCATTGCAGATCCGACCCGAGATATAAAAGTTTATTCGTATGGCAATCCGAATTTGAGCGAGACTCTGAAACATTATACGAACAATACAGAAGACCGAAGAACACTTTATTTCAAGTGCAAGAAACCCAAATATTATGAACGTTAATGAAGAGCAAGTATTTATCTCCAATACGATGCAACCAGTGAAAAAGTTCTAGTTTACAAAACTGAAGCTGAGCATGATAATTGTAAGGATATGCAGATGTGAATGCAATGAAAACCCGTTCGAACGTATACAAGTATCCTATTTTAAACGGATAAAAATTCTATTGATAAAATCTATGGTTTTCACCGATCAAATCGGGATTTTTCTACGGATATAAAATGTATTTTTTAACTGCTATATTAAATATAATAAACTGACCATTTTATCTATATTACTAATCACTTAAATCATAGCCGATATTTTGTATTTTAGACAACAAGAAATTATTCTCTTACCGAGTATGCTTGTATATCGATTAAAGCCAAGTTTACGTGAATAAAGAAGATTATAAAGTCGTAAAAAAGCATTTGGTTCAAAACGAATTGGACATGTATGATAATGATATTTTAAACGAAGTTCATTACGTGCCATTCTTGCACCTATTGTAGACAATTGAATTTTGTGAATAATATAAACAATTGGACGCTCATGCATATCAAAATAACGACCTGAAAAAAAATCGAATAAAATTTAAAAAGTTGTTTTTTTGATTAAAAAAAATTATTCTCCATATAACATATGAAGAGAATGCAACTCTAAAGTTTATTAATATTTTGTAAAGTATTTTCTCTAAATAG
This sequence comes from Rotaria sp. Silwood2, assembly GCA_905329745.1. Taxonomy (NCBI): domain Eukaryota; kingdom Metazoa; phylum Rotifera; class Eurotatoria; order Philodinida; family Philodinidae; genus Rotaria; species Rotaria sp. Silwood2. The sequence continues at coordinate 2,846,264 of CAJNSZ010000003.1, read as the reverse complement.
TTGAACTACCACAAACGTCAAACAATTTTCAAGAATAAAAAAACAACTTAATTTACTACTCTATACAATTAACACTTAATATGGCTCAAAATCGGAATTTATCATAGTCATTGAATCATAATGTGCTCTCTAATATTAATCAATATGAAAATTTCATGATCTTATTGTGCTTTCGGGATGCAGAGCGCCAGGTCTATACATGATTATAAAATTTCGTGATCTATATAGAACATGCCTTTATGAAGAGTGCAATTCTCTGTAGAATAATATACGAGGTAAAAAGTTTGACTCACAGACTATCACATGTCGAATTAGTCTAATTTATGTTTCTGTGTTAGATGAATTTGTTTTAGTCTGAGAGAAGAAATTAACGATCATAATTAACAATGATGCATATCTTTAAGATTTTCTTGAACACAACCTCATATTTCTTATTCATCTAGGTCAACTATTATCTGTAACTCTTTGCTTTATTGATTTAAATAATTAATAATTGTTAATGGATCTTCTTTTCAGATATAAAAAAATATATGTACGTATACAATAGACAATTATAATCTTTAGTTGAATGAAAGAATAGACATAATGATTAATAAAACGATATCATTAGAATACAATTAACATAAGTATACCATCATGATTTATTTCAATACAAATGTACTTGTTTGATTTAAATGAAGATAACTATTCTATTAATTCTATTGTAAATATTAAAAAAGACTAATTTACTATATTACTGATTTTTTTCAACGTTATTATTTAATGAGAAAATCTTCAATATAATAATTATTGTACTTTGGAAATAACATAATCCTCATTTAGAAATCAGTTCAAAGGTATTTTTTTCCACTAAATGTGTTATTATTTCATGGAATACTTAATAGTTTTTTGGCATCACGATATCTAAATAATAGTAATCAGAATAATTCAAAAGCATAAATTATTACAAGCAATTATTGTTCACATGAATGTTGATGAATTCCTTCGAGTATAAACCTATCAATTTCAAGATTAAAACACTTACGAACTATTTGAACAACTTGTTCGCGTGGACAGGTTGTTCGATTATTAATAATACAATCAATTTCACTTTGATTACTTGATTGATTTTTCATAAATGAAATAAAAAGCCTTGTTTCATTTGAAAGATTTGTACGCATATAATTATACCATTGATAAGCAATCTTTGAACTAAGTTCAGATGAACAAAAAATATTTAAACCAAAAAATTCAAATAAATATGCAAGTATAAATGCACATAAAATAAGTAAATATGAAAATGACCTTGGTGAAGAATTTCGTGGTATCATTCTATATGATGAATAAAACATATCATAAGCACGTTGTGTAGCTAAGAATGACATAAGTAAAAGTGAAAATCGTATGTAAAATTCATAATGACATAATGGTATAAATATTTGTGGCGCATATTGTGTAAAATACCCATAGATTCTTAATAACAAACTTTGTGAACAAGATGATGGAGAAATAAAATTGTGAAACAATGTTTGTTGATAGAATAATATTTTGATAACACGAAATGTAAAATAAATACAATCCGCAATCAATAAAGCAATAAAAAATGGTGTTAATATTGAAGAACGAAAGCGTTTTCGAAAAAACACACATATACATAACCAATTACCTATTGAACCAATTAATATAATTAAAACACCAATCCATGTACAGGATGATTCGATACTCATTTTCTATCTGGAAAAAGCAAAATAACAATATTATAAGAAACATGGCTTTATATAGAAGTTACTAATAAAAAGAGAAATAAAAAATGATAAAAGAAGTGTTGTTCTTTCCTATCTAAATATCTCTTTATATATATGTCGTATCGAAGTTACACCGGTCGACGAAGTTATAACTTCGACGATGATCGCCATCGAAGTTACTTTTATTTCGTGTATCAATAAATAATTTAGTAAATTGAATCTCCTGTTGTTCAATATATGATAAAAAAATTTTCTACCAATAAATGCTATTTATTTAGCTATATAGCTAAATAAATAGTATTTATCGGTAGAAAAATTTTTTATCATATATTGAACAACACGATATTCAATTTACTAAATTATTTATTGATACACGAAATAAAAATAACTTCGATTGCGATCTCGGCCAGAATGTTGACGAAGTTATAACTTCGTCGACCGGTGTAACTTCGATACGACATATATATGCATATGATGTATCTTTGAGAAAAGTAAAAATAATAAAAAAGATGAGTTCATTAGTTAATTGTTGTTTTTTTTTTATAGAACCATTTTCTCTCTAATATCATGAAACATGACCAACAATACTGACATAAAAAAGTGTAATGAAAGAGTATAATGAATAGAAAAAAAAAATTAATGAATACATCATTGACAAAACTAAGAAAGATAATGTAGATGTTTATTTGTTTTAGCACTTTTAACCTCATAGATTTGTATTTATTCAGAAAACAAAAATTAAAAAAAAATGTAATTCATTTCCGGTAATTAAATCTTTTTATAAAATATTTACATATTGATATTATACAGAAAATCAACTTACGTTAAATTTATAAGTAATTATCTACAATGATTAATCCTATTTGACTACTTATATTGAATCATTCCTAATGTGAAAATAACAGCTATTTTATTTACATAGAGATACTGAAAACGAAAATTTTCTAATTTACCAAAAGAAAAAAATTTGATACATGATGATATTTAGCTATCAGCATCTACTCAGACATTAGAACGTTCAAATAAATATAGGATTTTATACTGTGGTGTACATTTTATCCAAAATAAAGTTTGAAAGCATCCTGTTTCCTGTTTGAATTATAGAATGAACTATTAAGGGTATTTAATCATGTAAAGGTCTCGATATCAATTATTTTTTTACCTAGAGAAGCAATGTTGCGTGACAGATAATAACTTTTTAATTATCTCATATAAGCTAACACTGTTTGTCTTAGCAACATTTAGTATGATTCATAAAAATTTTAGTAATCAATTATTTTAGACTTGGTAATGAAAAAAAAAATTAACACATCTAATGAAAAAATAATAGAACCTGAGTTATTTATATATAGTGTTTTATGAATTATAGTTTACTTTATCAATTCAACTGAATATAAAATACATAGTATGGGGAAAAAAAGTAAGAAGATTTTTCTATTCTCACGCTTGTTAATTTTTCACACTATATCTTTTTGGAAAATTACTCTACTGACATATGAATAGATATTATAAATAAAAGTTCATAATGGAAAATCGAATTTATTCATAGAAGCTCTAAAGTAATTCTAATTTATTTCATTGAAAGGTGACTCCAGCTGTTAACATCAAGGATGCTCACTAAGTTGTGACCCGCCTAATTGATTAGGCGAGTTAAAACTTAATGAACACCCTTTTTAGCTACGTACTGAAAGAGAATATGATTATATTCAACTTTAGATTATTTCTTATTTATACACAGCTGTTTGTAAAAAAAAACACGCATATATTGCCTTCCGGGTAGTTTTTGTTCTGTATTAATCTACTTGATTATTTTCATCTCTCAAATAATAGATCGGAAAAGAGTTCTATATTTCCACTCAAAGGCAAAAGCATAAAAAACACATCCAGCAGTATGCAAAATTCTGTATGAACATTTACAATGTACTCTGACGTGTCAAACGTGTGAACGTATCATAGGGAATGTTCTATTCAAGACTACACGCAATGGGACCTTGTGTATGCACATGTATTTTACTATCACCTATGAAAGTCTGGAAACATTTTTCTTTAACAAACTCTTGCACGCACAAGAAAGAAAATTCTAGAATGACCACAAAACGAAGTAAATGTAGCGACCATATATGAACACATGGTAGCTTTTTCGGTTATACGATTCTAACATACATACAGTCTTTTTATAAGATCAATTTCTTCATCATTCGACTATCTACTTATATTACAAGTACTGTTAGAACTGAAGAATATTATGATAAGTCAATCACTATTAAAAGTACGTGTACATGGCTTACCCGAATTTCGCCAATAAGACTTTCGCCAACTGGACATTCGCCAATGGCGAAAGTCCAGTGGTACATTGGCGAAAGTCCAGTGGACTCTCGCCAATTGGCGAAAGTCACCGGGGNGTTCTGTTGAGATGCGTTTTATTATTTTAGAACTGTTCTTTTGAAATAACGTTCTTAGCCCATCAGAACGCGTTTTGTTTGCATAAGAAAAACGCGTTTTTGATAATCAAAACGCGTTCCAAAATAATGACAAAAGCGTCTTAACAACGCATTTTTTTATTTCAAAAACGCATTCCTATCCGTTCTTTTGTTAATCTTGTTTTACATGGGTAGTGGCAACATGCGACGAAAGGAAGAAAAATGTGTTTGTATTTAGCGTTTTTATTGTCATAAACTCGTCAAAGTTCAAAATAGATAGCATATTCTGAATCAGGGTCAAAAACTACATCGAATCATATATGTTTTAGTAAACGCTATTTTCGATAGAAAATCGACCACTAGGGGAGCAGGGGGGAAAATTTAGAAAAATAGACCTGCGAGGGACCAGAGGCCGGTTTTCCATCGAAAATAGCATTTACTAAAACATATATGATTCGATGTAGTTTTTGACTCTGATTCAGAATATGCTATCTATTTTGAACCTTGACGAGATTATGATAATAAAAACGCTAAATACAAACACATTTTTCTTCCTATCGTCACATGTTGCCACTAGGCAGGAAAAAATTCAATTCTTTCAGTAAAAAGACAGAATTTAAAAAAACTATATAGTAACCGTTATAGCCCATGATCTGATGATTCTAACAAGATAAGATAGTCGATTCTGTCTCTTGTTAAAAAGAACTAGATAGATTTACAAGAATGCTCACTGATATATACTTTTAGCCTTATTAGCTCTACATCTAATCAAATAACATTTTTTCATTGAGTTTTTCATGCTGATTCAGAATATAGTACTTTCAAAATATTCACAAAATAAATGAAGTTCAAATTTGGCACTTTCTATGAAAAAAAATTCAAGGTAAAAATGGCATTTTCTTAGTTCTTCTAGTTTTTTATGGTTTTCTCAGTCATACAGTGGTTGAATCGAAATAAAAAGGATATTTTTGTGATCAGCTTTTGAAGCTCTATCAAACCGTATATAAAAGAACAAGAAAAAAATTCGGTGAAATTTTGCATTTCCGGCACCTTACTTTCGTTTAAAATATGAATATCTTGTCTGATTTAATAGATCTCAATAAATCATAATTCGATATTTATCGTATTAGTTTTATCTAATAACAGTCAATACATATATATGTTTTTTTGATCGATTTAATTGTCGATGAAACTAAATATGGAAAATAGAAATAAACGACTATGATAGTTGTTATAGATAGTTTATAGTTATTAGATCTATATATTTGTGTTTAGATCGTGCTAATGTTATGTATTTTAATTTGACAAAAACAAAAAGAAACATTTACCTGTTCTCATTTACTAATTTGTGACTATTAGATTACGAACATATGGATGTGAATGGATTGTAACTTTTTGGTACGATTGACATGAAAAACTAAAAGTAGACAGAAACAATTTTTGACTAGCATATTTTATTATTTTCTATGTTTATGTTAAGTGGCAAAAATTTCACAACATTTCTCTGAATACTAAAAGAAATTTCCATTGTACAATTTAATTTCAACTTAAATTCTATAAGAAAATTAGCTTTATTTATTAAAGAGATTTAAAACATGTTTCTCAGCTTTATAGGGAGGGCACGAAGTCAAAATAAAAGTCATCATATACTAGAATTTGCTTGTCGTATCTACTGTTCATTTAAATAACACTTGAAAAGAATAATCTCTAATGAATTGAACTGGAAATATCTGATGGAAAATCTTCACTCTACATTTTGGAGCACAATCTGAATTTCTTCTGAATGATACAGGATTAAGAACTGAAAGTTGTATTACTAATAGAGCGTTTTGTTTGATATCTGCTATGAAAAGAAGTATAGCGAAGGTCATACTAAAGAATTATAAAGCAAACTATTTTCAAATTGTCATTCTACAAAATGGATATAATGGAATTTTTTCAGGAAGCTCTGTTATCTTTTTTCAGGAAGTCCTGTTGTCTTTTTTTCATAATCAAGCTGATAAGAGAGACCTCGTTCTCATCAATTTGTCACTAAAAGAATTCTCTTTCTTTTCACATCATCTGTATGCCACTGTTTCTATTACGGAGAGAGCTAGAATTCAGTTTATGTTCGTCTGCACGAAAATATACAAGTATCTGTCAAACATTCTGAACGTTAGACAAAGGAACGAAGGAAAAATGAAACTTTAATCAGTTTTATATATTGATAGATAATCAAACGCTGCATAATATAGACTAATTACATCCTTTTCTTGTGCTTTTTTACAGTCAAAAAATTTTCTTTTTTTATGCATGTCCGCAAAAAATAATGCTTTTTTTTTTATCCCGTGCCTCCGATAACTCAGTGACGGTATGAATAAAAGAGCTGAAGTTTTGTGTGGTAGGAAGCTGTTCGAAGAAGAATAACATATAAAAAAATTCTTCAAATCAGTCGAGACAAACAGAAGTTATTAAGCAAGTACAGTTAAAATCTCAATCGTACCAAAAAATTGCAATTCGCTCATGTTTCTGTTGAAATAATCTCAGTAGTGATGATAACATCAATTAGTTTCAATTAATTGCATTCTAAATATATAAAATGAAATTTGTTAAATTGTTAAATCGACACAATTTTCAGATTAAATTTAAAATCCTATAAACTTTTCAGAGTATTTCTTCATGTGTCAGAGATCATGAAACAAGTTGTATTTTACAATTAAGATAGAAATATTATCTCCAGTGATGATTCTAGCCGTAAATCATTGTCCTTCAAACTTAATTTAATGAATCGCTTAAAAACATCTAAACTATATCAATACTTCAGGTCAGACCTCGAAATACATCACCGGATCCGAACTTTATTTCTTTTTTTCAAGAAAGATTTTAGATGTTAGGAAACACAACGATAAACCTGACTTTAAAGAACTTTTTTCTAGCTAATAGTCCATTACAATGAGACTTGTTAAATACGAGAAAAATCTGACTTTTCATCATTGATGATAGATGTCACTTGATTTTAATCTTTCTTAACAAATGAAAAAAACTGAAATCAATTGATGAAATCAATCTTTAACTAAGAAAAATAAAGTTTCAGTCAATATTTAATAGCGCCATTTTAATTGATTTTCTTCTGATTTTTCATCAAAATTTCTTACATAGGTTTTGCATCTTGTAACTAATAACAATCAGAACTCTTTCGTCTACGAAACGTTTTGAATATTTCATTAAGCTAATAAATAAAAGTAGAACATTTCTTCAGTTCATTGATATTGCTCATTCGCATACAAAGTGAAATGTACTATTAACTTCATTAAGTGGCATGAGTATTACTGAAGTGGAATAGTGTTAACTGTGTACTAAAATTAACTATGTAGCCAAAAATAAAACTGAGTCTAACTCCTTGAAATTGATCAGCGAACATTTTACTCATGAAAGTTTATGTTAATAAACTATAGTTCTAAAGAAGTTAGAATAATCACGAATGCACTTCGCTCTTTCGGCCCACTCAGTAATTCGACATACCTTTAATGTTGTTCTTTCAAGCATTAAAATTGTTTGATCTTATTCAAAACGCAATCAGTATGATAATAAATTTTTTTATACTATGTCCTAGTAAATGATTGTAGTAATTATGGAGTTCTATCGTGTAGAAATCTTTTTTTTCTAAAAAGAAAGAAGCATACTATTAAGAGTGTCATTTTAAGCGTGGTCAGACCTAACTATCAGAAAGTGGCTTTCTGAAAACTGTCATAGTACCACACGGCAAGAAAGTCTTAAGTAAATAAAAAAATAAAATTACGAAAAGCAAAATTAGATAAGAAGTTTCTTTTGATCACTAGAAAACGCAATATTTCTCTGCAAACATGTCAAAAGAGAAAAATGTGAAAACGCTGACAACACTAGCAAATGTTCAAATTCAATTTTCTCTTCTCTAATGAAAATTCAAATAAGTACTCACAATTTCTTTAATTCTAAATACTTCCTTCAACACTACTATCATCCGCTACAGCAATAGTTGCAATATTTCCTGTAGTTGCTATTTGAAATAATGTGTAGTCATTTATAGTTTCTGATAAGCCATATAAAATTAAAATAATATCTTGTGAAAATCTCATATCAACAAGTTGCAAAAGAAAATCAGAAAATGGATCATTTGATTTTACTGTAGATCAAAATATGATGTTGAATTCATATGCAATAGCTAATGCATATTGAACATCAAATGATGTTTCTTTATCTAGTATTAAGTGACTATAATAATCTAAAATATTTATTTTTAGTCTTAGTATACCATTATTCCGATGAATTAAATTCAAGAATAAAAGAGATGGGTCGTTAAGCGATGAGTTCGACTTTCTTTCCAAATTAAGTTTATTTTTTACCAAATAGTTCACTCGGATGTCAAGAGTGGTAGATGGCCGTTCGAATAATTAAGTTAGTTCTCATTCTGGTTGTGCGTGGCATACTTGAAACTCGATATTATCTATTCCATATACAATTGTGCTATGCAATGATTATTTGAAAAGTTTTCTTCCTATTTCAGCACTTTTAATTTGAGTGATGTACCAAATGAAAGATGCTTTTTTCTGCTATGGATTGCATATAAGAATATAGCACGCTATTATTCTTTCGCTTTTTTCTTTAGATGGCTTTGTTAACTCATATATACAGTATAAGCATACTCATGATGAAATTTTTCTTCTATAGCACTATGAAAGCAGCGATTCACTTTGAATTACATACTATTCGATAGCCCTTTTGAAGCTCTGTAAATTGCTACTATTACACTGAGCTTAGTTTGTGGCTAATATATTTCACTCAAACGTACAATGTTTGAAAACATCAACTATTATTCTTTTTAATTGATATTTGACCAATTTCAACCTTAATAGTTAGACTTTCTATCAAAACAAATGTTATATTTGAAATCAGCATAAAAAGCCAGATTGATTTCTGTATGTCACAAAATGATCAACCAATTTTTTTTTTTATCCAAAAATTCAGCCTTCCTTTCCCTCATGGATACATCAAAAAAATAAATTGAGTCAAAACGTCAGTCTAACAATGATTGGACAGTGGTAAATTTTTTAAAAACTAGAAAAGCCCAAAATAATAGCTGGATAAATAATAAAATGGAGATTTTGATTGAATTAACTTTTTGACAGATACCCCCGATGGAGATCAGTGACTACAATTTTGGAGAAAAATGAACGTGGATGGATTATTTTGTGACAAACATAAATCACTTCAGTTCGTTTTTATAGAAAGTCTCATCATTAAGGTCAAAATTGGTCAAATATTAATCAAAAAGAACAATTTATGCTGCTTTCGAGCACTGTACGCTTGAGTGAGATGTTTTATCCAAAAATTAAGCTCATGGTAATAGCACAGCATTTTGTAGAGCTTCAAAAGACCTATCGAATAATGTGTAATTTAAAGTGAATCGCTGCTTTCATAGCACCATAGAAGAGGAATTTAGTCAAGAGTACCCCTTTTACTGTATATATGAGTGAATAATGCCATCTAAAGAGAAAAAGAGAAAAAAATGGTAGCTCAAATTAAAAGTGCTGAAATCGAAAAAAAAAACTTCAAAATGAAAACTGCATACCACGACTATATTGGAGCTAGATAATATCGAGTTTAAGTGAGCCGTGCACAGTCAGAATGAGAACTAGCTGAATTGTTCGGATGGCAATCTACGCTTGACATCCGAATAGACTGTAGGGAAAATATGAAACTTGATTTCGAGAGTGGACCGATTTCATCGTTTAAGGACCTCCTTCCTTTGTGTCACGATCATTTATATATAGATCAATAAGTCCAAGTATACTTAATGTTATATTTGTTGATGAATGAATACAATATTGATGAATATTATAATGAGTTTTTAAATAACATTGTTGAATATAATATTGACATAAACAAAGATTTTCTTGTCATTGCTCTTTTTTCATCTAATTTCAAATCATTAGTTGATATTGGATCAATAAATAAATAAAGACAAGGCAAAAATTGTTGCTGGTGTTATTATTAAAACATGATCAGATAGATAATTTGGGAAAATAAATGATAATGTGTAAGTAATATTTATATTTTTGATAATGTGTTGAAAAATCTATATAATTTTATTAGTTGTTAACAATAAAATTGAACAAACAATAAGACCTCAATATTTACTATGACAACATTCATTTTATGATTTCAAATATTGCAATATAAATGTTAAAGAGTAAAAATAAAATAACCTAATCACCTGTTTCTGTGTTCTTTTTATGGCTGTATTTTATAGCGATTGAATCCGGTTAAACCATTTAACTTATGTGGTCGAGTACTAAGCAAAATGCTTTATGATATCGATAATGGTTTAGATAAGAACTTAAAAAAACATGATTATTTAATATGTTCTTATTCTGTTATTTAAGATAGAAATAAAAATAATCTCAACGATTAAAATATGATTAATTTGAATGTTTTAACAATGTTTTAGAGAAGAGAAAACTATTTAACATTAATTATTTAAAATTAAAATAAAGAAAAATCAACTGCATAGAATAAAAATTAAAAATATGTTTCTCGAAAGAGATAAAAAAAATAAATACGAATTTCATAACTCATTTATAGTGTTTTAATCTTTACTTATTAATGAGATACACATACAAAAAAAAGTCAAATTAAAAGAGACTAACACTTCGAACAAAGTATTACTTTTATTCTCTAGTTTTCATGTGGATATGAATGCTGACAGAATTAATTAGATGCATCCGTTTCATGTCTTTTTATATTATAATGACATCTTTATAATAACATATTTTTTGTCTCTGTAGGCACATTAAGCGCCTAATAAAAGTTTCCGAGTCATTATTAATTCTGAGCCTAACATGACCTTACATTAAAAAACTTTTCATACATTATACTTAAAAAAGAGCTCGGTGTACATCTGCGACGCAATAGTTATAAATTATTAGTTTTAATATGTTATTTCATTAGATTAATATGATAGAAGTATCCTCTGGATAGATTTTTCATTTTAGTAATATATAGTGTTTCTTTACAATACTAATCAGTCAATCAAATCATAAAAGAGGATTCTTATATTTAATATTGTAAATAATATATCACTTGTATTTGGATACTACTACGCAAGAATAGCATCGAACGAAGATATGGCACGAAGAATAATTAAGGAGTACCTAAGAATTATTGCGAATAAATTGTCAGTTATATTTTTTTTCCAGCTTTTCATGATATAGAGTACTGAAATATTTTATTACATAAACAGGATCAACCATAAATAGCATTAAGATAAAAAATTGAAATCTTTCCACTGCAGTTCATTTGAATGACCTGAGTTTTTGCTTAACATTGGAAGTTTATTCGAATATTTTGTTCATGCGAACAATACAAACAAATTCTACTGTCAAGTGATATTTGTCGCCTCACTAAAGCTATTTTATCTATTGTCAAGTAAGAAAAATATGAATGAAGCATTTCATAGATAATTTCCAGTTGTTATCGGAGCGAATAATACGAAGAAATAAAAATGAACTATATTGATGTACACAGGGTAAACTTTCAAAACTAGTCAGTTCAAATACTGAAATAAATAAAACACGCAAATATAGCTCTTTAGACCCTAAAACATTAATTTTCTTGCAAAGACTAGTGTTTTCATGCTTGAAAATTCGAAATTTTGTAATCGTTAACTTTTAAACTAATTAATTAGTTTTGACAATTTACTCTATGTGTAGAAGTATAGTATCAGTCATAAAGTTCGCTGTCATTTCGTCTTTTTATTATCTTAGATGACAACTAAAAATTATCCATTAAACGTGAAATACATATTTTTCTTAATTGATAACATGTTAAATTTCTTTCATGATACTAATAATAATAATTAATAAGAGTACTGGTTTACCTTATCCGTATAAAAAAACATTTGAATAAACTTCTACACTTGAACAAAGAATCAGCCTATTTGATTGAATCGAGGCAGAGATATTTCATTTTTTTTATTATAGTGCTATTTATGCTCCATCCAGCATGTATATATATAACTAAATTTTTAATGGTCCATATTATGACGTCTTTAATTAAACCGATCGTTGAAATACAGGCGTACGATAAAAATACCTGAATTTTTGTTATTCGAGTGTTGTCCAAAGAAACTTTACAAAACAATATTTTTCGAAAAAAATTATGAAAATAATAATAAAATTCAATATATATGAACATATTCTCTACAGATCTTAATGGTTAATTGTAATTGATAAGATAATTCATCCATAGTTTTTGCACAGCTTTCTTTAGGGAAATCTTCTACAATATTTTTTTTTTTTTTTATAATGATTTACAAAACATTTTCTCGACACCATTTTCTTTCAAAAAGCCTGATACATTTTCATACTTCCATACGTATCAACAAATTTCATTTCACCTATCAGCTGATTCTATACGTTCATCAAATAAATGAATTACAAAGTATGCAATCAATACTTTATGTTGTATTGAGACATTTTAAATTCAATGGAAAAAATAAAAAACCAACATTCTCTTTTCGTAATTGAGGAACATAATAAAATATAACCTGTCATTAAATCTGAAAGATTCTAAACATAAATGCATTCCTAAATACTTAAACAATCCTTAATTACATTGGATATATTCTTAGCTGCTAATTCGAGTAAATCATGAATGGATTCGTTCTAAAGCCGATTTCAAGTAGAATTTGATGAGTACTCTCGATTCCATGAGCCACTTTGAAATCGATAGTGCTTATCAAGTTCTACTTGAAATCAATTTTAGAATGAGTCTCTTTATACTTCACTTGAATTTCAAACTAAAAATAAAAGATCTTGGTAAGATCTATATCTGTAATACAAATTTCAGCCTTCGATATCAAGAAAAAATATGAAAATTTTCCTTGACAAAATTTATTCTCAGTTACTATAGGATATCCTTGAACGATAAGAGTAATGATTCATTATAAACAACTTACGTGATCTTTGTAGAAATATCTTTCCAGAATGACTCAAATATAGAACAACATATAAGTCTGAATAAATTACTGTAGCATATGATCATTGGTCAATATATTTAATAAATAAACATGCACAGATATGTTTTTATTGGTTCTGATTGCATGTTTAATATAAGTTGCATTATCAAGGAGCTCAAAGTAATCTGATACTTTTACAATCACAAGGCTTACATATCTTTCTCAAGTGTTTATAATAATATGACCTGTCTACATTTTCTTTCTTTTTTCTTTTGATTCTTTTCGACACGAATGAATCTCCGGAAAAAGAAATTAAGAAAGAAAGTAAAAGAAACAAGCGGACGGAAGTTCTTAAGATTAAAAATGTAAAATTAAATGAATGTCATAACCAAATCATTTGCTAGTATTCATAGGTTCAAGGTAATTTCCTGTATTGTGACGGATGCAAAATAAAATGAGCTCTATTCTGAAAGGTCATTTAGACACAAGTATGAACAATGTTTTAACTTGAATCTTTGTATTCATATAAAATTGTTCCAACATAGTAAATATTTGCAGGTTATATATAGATAGTTGAAAAACATTGAAAAATACCTAGAGTTGTTTTTTTCCTAGATGATTATCTTTGTTTTTGTTTTGATCATCATACATATTCAGAAAATGAAATGCATCACTTGATGTAAAAGAAATTCTTGAAAACTCTATGTCTGCATTTTAAAAGAATTCATAGTTTTATTAAGTATGTTGAACATCAAATATTCTTACTAGTTTATAAATATTCCAAAAAAAAAACAACTATTTCTTTCACAGAAGAAAAAAGAAATAGAAAACAACTATTTTATTTTATTGAACTTCTTTTTCTTTTACAAATTTTTCTTATTAATAGCTCAACAGGTATATTACTCATATATGCAACATACAAATAAAACTAATGGAATTAGATTCATCAATTATTTATTTATATAGGAAGAGTAAACTAGTAAATTCTGCGATAAAAAGAAAACAAAAAAAAAAGCCATGCTTATTTACTTTAGAATATACTTAATTGACTAATGACTTAGATTGTTATTCCATACTGAAAATGAAGAATATGTCTTGAGTGAATCAGTACGAACCAGTGGTGGTTCGAAGCAATCAATATTGGCGAATGTAGCAATATTTTGCAGAATAAAAATATTTTTCATATAACAGAATGCAAAAAGAGAATTTCAGCTGTAGTGGAAAAAAAGAAAAGTTTTCTACGATTGTGCAAGGCTGGAGAGCGTTCGGCTGCAGACACCCTCGGTTAAGTCACTGCTGATACTATTGATAAACAGTGATCATATTTCGCAATAAACATCGTCGCTTTACAATCTATCGAATATTACAAATGATCATTTATTGCCTTTTAAGGAAATATCATTTTGTCTCCATGATTCTATTCAGATTGGCAGCGACATCTATCAAATATTTTTATCTAAAGTTGTAAAAATGATGATTTTTTTCTTTATATAAAACCTCAATTCAATACTTGTAGAATAATTTTATTTATATTATTAGATTTCAAAAACTTTCTTTAGATAATTTCAATTGGAACATTAATGAAAAACAGATTAAAATGATTCACATGTTTCCACATCCACATCAGCTCATCATCTATTCACTTTTCAATCATATTTTTTCTACAAGCAGTCGACCAATTGAGAAAAGTTAGGAGCAATAGAAACCGAGTTAGTCCGAGATTAAATACCATTCCTGATAATCCAAGTCATGGACAATAGAAGCAGTAAGAGAGTGAGTGCATGTTTCCTTTTACCTCTTTGTTTTTCTAAAATGCTATGTCATCATATAAAAAAAAAAGAATTATACTAATAAAACCTGATTTTCGTATATAGGAATTATTTAAAAATCACATGTTACTAACCAGGTAGTTTTCTTGCTATGCTGCTACAAAAAAAAAGTTTTTTTCTTTTATTTAAAACTTTTTCTATTTCTTTGATAAATATTGATACTCATTTTTCATATTGAATAGGATGAATTCTAACACTGGTGAACATCCAGTAATTAATGTGAACAGTTATACATTACCAGACGTTTGTATTGTAACTAGTGAAAATCAACCCCTTTTACTTCCGTCAACACCAACAACTCCAAATATGGAATTGACAGATAATCCTCATTTACCACCATGGAATACAAATATAACAGATGATGCAGAATATGCTGATGTTATTAGACAAGCTGAAAGAGCTATTGAAGGTGGAATATTACCAGTACGAATAGCAGCCGGTTCATCTGGTTCATATTTTGTTCGTAATCTTGAAGGAGTATGTCATCGTTGTTTGTTTTTTTGGGTTTCATAGTGTGAAGCAAAAAAAAAAAAACTTTTATTTTTTAAATAGAAAACAATTGGAGTATTTAAACCAAAAGATGAAGAACCTTATGGTCGATTTAATCCAAAATGGACTAAATGGTTTGTTTGTTTAGCATGAAATTTTTTTTTGCTTTAATTAAATAAATGTTTTCTTTTAGGTTGCATAAAACTCTTTGTCCATGTTGTTTTGGTCGTGGCTGTCTTGTACCTAATCAAGGCTATCTTTCTGAAGCTGGTGCTAGTATTATTGATACAAAACTTCGCCTTAATATCGTACCGAAAACACGAGTTGTTCGTTTAGCTGCTGATTCGTTTAATTATCCAGCATATCTACGTCATTTGATAACAGCTAAACGTGAAATAAATGAAAGTGTTGGTCGACATATGCATGGCAGACGAGTCTTTCAACCAAAAGGATTACAGCCTAAAGTATATACGAAAAAATTGCTTTTCATTAATTTAATATTTATTCGTTTTGTAAAAAAAAAAATAGATTGGATCATTTCAATTATTTGTTGAAAATTATGTTGATGCGGATGTTTTTCTTAAGCAATTAGAACATGATCCATTATTACAAAATGTGTCTGTTCAATTTCAACGACAATTTGAAAGACTTGTTGTATTAGATTATATTATTCGTAATACTGGTAAGTAAAAAAAAAATTTTTGTTCAGATACTAAATTAGGTTAATGAATCTTTGTTTCATTATTCGACAATGTTGACTATTGATTTGTAATCCTATGCAAATATAATTATTGTTTAAAGAACAACGTTATAAAATGAAGAATAAGAGATTATTTTATTTCTTTTCTCGATTGAATTTGAACAGTTTCGTAGTGAATAAAATTCTAATTGAGAAAAAAAATTTTTTTTTTCTATATCGTATTTGTTGTTTATTTATTTGTATTAATATGTAGACCGCAATAATGGCAATTGGTTGGCTAAACACGAAGTCAGAAAAGACAACGAACGTGATATGGTAGGTGGGAAGACAGCTGTCATCAGTTGTACACATGCTTGAGAAATGAAAATAGACAGATATATCTGTTTTTCTTATATTCCTGTTCTTGTATTTTCTTTTTCTGTATTGCTTCAGCTTCTTCAAGCACTTTCCAATCCGCAATTACAACCAGAACAACAGGTAATAGAGTATACAAAACTTATATGTATATATTATATATATATATATAAATAATTAATCAATCATAACTTATTACAATATATATTAACAAAATACAATAGCAGATAATTTATTTTGTTTTTCATCTAGAATGAAAGTGATGGTGAAGGCGATCATATAAATAATGTTCCAACAACGATTACTACAGATGAAACAACAAGTGCACAAACAACAGTTGACATTCGTATAGCAGCTATTGATAATGGCCTTGCTTTTCCTTTTAAACATCCAGATGAATGGCGTACATATCCATTCCATTGGGCTTGGTTACCACAAGCTAAAACTCCATTTTCTGATGAAATTAAATCTCTTGTATTACCATTATTATCTGATATGAACTTTGTTCAACATGAATTGTGTGATGAAATTCAACGTTTATTTTCTCAAGATAAAAATTACGATCGTCGTTTAGTTGAACGACAATTATCTGTGATGCGCGGACAAGTAAATTATATATTTGCATAAAAAATTTTTTTAAAATAAAAATTAAAAAATTTTTTTTTTCTTTCCATAATTTTAGATTTTAAATTTAGCCCAAGCTATGCGTGACGGTAAATCACCATTTCAATTAGTTCAAATGCCTGGTGTTATTGTTGAACGACTTACTGGTGGTGCTCATGGTACTGCATCAGGACCTAAACAATTTAAACAAAAATTTAATGATCGTTATCCACTCTTTTCTTGGTTTTAAATACTAATAAGAAAAGATCAAACATATATATGTTAGTGTTCAAATATAAATTACATTGAATTTCGAATCCGAAATTCAATGTAATTTCAATTTAGACACTAACAAATATATACATATGTATACATGCATATAAATATTTTTTTCATGGGTTGGTTGGTGATGAAAATTGCGTGTGTGTGCGTGTGTTTTAATGATTTATTTATTTTATATAATTTTTGTTTTTCGTGACATAAACACATTGAGAGAAGTATGGATGTTTTGTTTTACAAAGTTTTTTTTTTTTTGTTTATTTCGGTAAATTGGTAATATCCTTAATTAAAATGAAAGATTAATTGAAGACATTAGATGGATTTAAACATTTTTATAAATATAAAAATTAATTATTGAAAAATGTTTTTTTGTTTGTTTTTAGTTAATCTTTCATTTTTAATCTATAAAATGGGATTTCAAATCTTGATGAACCTTTATGAAAAATTTAATATATAAAAAGAAAATATTTTTAGATAAATTTTTCTTTCGTATAGCCAAGCAATGAGCTGCACATTAAGTAAGTCTTCTTTTATTATTGTTTCGAGAAGCTACAAAAACACACTTCGTCTATTGTTTTTGTTTTTTTCTTTGAGAACAATATGAATTACATTCTATTTTATTCTAGCATCAGTCTTTGCTTCATTACCACGTACAACTCGTGGTCAACCAATTGTATTAGGTGCTGATCCAAAAGGAAAAACGTTTTTATATACAAATGGCAATAGTGTTTTCATTCGTAATATCGAAGTTCGTTCAAAATTCCTTTTTTTCTTGTTTGTTTATTTTGTGGAACTCACATACATTTTCAAAGAAAGTAGTAGTTTAAATTGAGATTTACGTGCTTTTCTCTCAATTCTTAGCAACCGAAAGTGGGAGGAGGAGAGTCAAAGATGATACGATAAGTTTCCCTAGTAACCAGGGGACAAGGTTAATGGTCGTTGCCTATGGTTCCCTAGTGACAGGAGAACACGCGTCAATATTAACAGTGCTTAGATCATTATGGACTTACTAAAGTCTTTCAAAGCATTCTATGAATCTAACATTTCTACTGTAGATTCTAACTGATCTAAATATAGTAGGTTTTAAGTATGTAATGCAGCGAAAGAATCTTATTGTAAATGTCAATCAATAGAGTGTGGTATTATTGATCTATCAGAATCAGAATAGAATGGACATAAAAAGTATGAACTAAGTTAATTCTAAGTTTGAGTAAAACTCAACAATATATGTTAATGTTTGTCAAGAGAAAGAATGATGGACTCGAAAACTTGCTGAACGATTATATCAATGTGTGCAATAGACTGATATGGTTGGTAGAAAACGAAGTATAAAATGATATTTGCTTCTTCCTATAGCATTTATCGTATATACTATCAATATAAGGAAAAAAGTCATGCATTGGAAATGTATCTGACCATAGAAAAATAAGTTTTTTCTTTTTAGTATACCGATGTTAAATGAATGTAACAAATTAGTAGAATAGTATTTCTAAATACAAATATTTTGGAAACATTAAAATTTCAGAGCGCTAATATCAACTATAAAAGTTATTATCATTATGATTTACTGGTTTGCTCAGCATTTTCTTAAAGAAATTATTTTAAACCCTCTAACCATGACAGGTGCTACTTTGTGTTTACTTTATAAGATAAATGAGTACAATCTTTATATTTATAAAATAAAGATAAAATAAAGAATAAAGAAAGATTTCTTTCTGTTTCATATGATAACTACCACTGTTATATCGATGGGTACAGAGTCCACTGTATCTTTGATTTTTTTGAAAGTATTGAATAAAAACGCATGAATATTGTTGAAGACTTGTAAAACTGACAGAATCGAGTTGTTTGTTGACACCCTCTACTAATGTTGATGCGTTTGAGTTGCCTGTGATAATCACATTGACCAGACCAGCTTTAGTTATAAGATAAATTATTATTATTATTATACATGCCACTACAAAATGTTTACTAGTAAAGTATATTCTGAAACGCTTTCGTCTCGATTCATTTGCATTCTTTCTAAAAACAATAATTTGAATTTGGGTAGACAACATTATCTGTAATCGTTTAAAGCTGAAACCAAAAAATCGTAAATGCTACCGCCGGTTGTGCATCTGTATATTTTATTTGTATCTATGATATCATAATTTTTTGTGAGCTATTGGATAATAATAAAAAATTAGGTTCTCATTAAAAATAAATTTCCTTATTATAAACAGCAATTCTCTATTGATAATATGTCATAAATTTATGACAGTCAAAATCTCGTGAGTTCCACACTTTGGCTCCTTATGTCACCGAGTTGACAAATTCTTTCATAGAAAATTATTCAAAATAGGATCCATCACAATGCGAAGTCTATACAGAACATTCAACAGCTGTTCAATGTGCTAAATATTCACCTAGTGGATCGTATATTGCTTCAGCTGGTATAATCATATTAATTAAATAATTAGTTTAATTAAGTTTTCTTCTAGATGGTCATGGTAAAGTTCGTATATGGGGTGCTGATAATAAAGAACATATATTAAAAAATGAGTTTCAACCATTTTCTGGCTGTATAAAAGATTTAGCTTGGACAAGTGATAATCAACGTATTATAGTTGGTGGTGAAGGAAAAGAAAAGTAAAAATTTTAAATAAACGAAAAAAAAAAATTTTTTTTATATTTAAAAATATTTCAAGATTTGGTCATGTATTTTCTGCTGATGCTGGTAATTCTGTTGGTGAAATATCTGGAATGACAAAAGCAATAAATTCAGTTGATTTTAAACCAACTCGTCCATTTCGTGCTATAACTGGTAGTGAAGATAATGCTGTATCATTTTTTGAAGGACCACCATTTAAATGGAAAACAACAATGTCTAACCATGAAAAATTTGTTCATGTTGTTCGTTATTCGCCTGATGGAGAAAAATTCGCATCAGGTGCTGCCGATGGACGTGTATGTGTTTATATATGAAATGTCTTCTTTTCTTACTCAAAATTAAATTTGTTTTTGTATTAGGTAATTTTATATGATGGAAAAACAGGTGAACGTTTATCAGAATTAGGTTCACCTACGGCTCATAATG
The DNA here is from genome assembly GCA_905329745.1 of Rotaria sp. Silwood2. Taxonomy (NCBI): domain Eukaryota; kingdom Metazoa; phylum Rotifera; class Eurotatoria; order Philodinida; family Philodinidae; genus Rotaria; species Rotaria sp. Silwood2. Next base: position 2,825,816 of record CAJNSZ010000003.1, on the reverse strand, counting down.
GTTCAATTTATGGTTTATGTTGGGATTCAACAAGTCGTTTTATTTTAACTGCATCAGGTGATAAAACAGCAAAAATTTGGGATATTACAACTGGTTCAGCTGTTCAGTTAGTTGATACATTAATAAAAATGTTAATAGTTTTTTCCTTGTATATTAATTTTTCTATTCATTTTAGAACGTATGCATTTGGTACAGATTTAAAAGATCAACAAGTTGGTTGTCTATGGTCTGGAAATAATATTCTTTCAGTTTCACTTTCGGGTCAAATAACATATCTTGATCGAGATGGACATAAACCATCTCGTACTATTCGAGTAAAAATTCATTCATCAATTATTTATTTTGCTAGAAAATAATATTCTCTAGGGTCATAATAAAAGTATAACTGCTTTAAGTACAGCTCATAATGAAAGTCAAGGTACAAAAATTTTTAGTGCTAGCCATGATGGACTTGTCGTTCGTTGGACTATCGATGGAAGAGAAATGAATAATATTATTGGTGATTGTCATACAAATCAAGTACAATCATTAGCAAGTAATTCTCGTGGTTTAGTAGCTTCAATTGGTCTTGATGATACACTTCGTTTATTAAATTCATCATGGGAATCATATGAGTAAATAAATTCTAGTCTTTTTTTGTCTTATATTAAAATTACATTGACTCTAAAATTGATCAATTGATCATACAGATTTAATTTCGATTTATTCCCTAATGGTAACTGATATAGAGTCTATACAGTGATTTGGATAGAGAAATTTGTTTGGCTTGAGGGAAATAAAATTCTCAGTGTGTTCCCAAAAGTAAGATTCTCTAGAGAATCTTATACCTAACTTTTCAGCACTCAGAACTAGACTTTGATACTCTCAATGAAGTTTTTGAATGAGAACTGGATAGTCGCCCAGAAAATACGAGATACTTCTTTCTGTTTTTTTTGTATTTCGTGACAAGCAAGTCGTACATATTTCTCAGATGGCTAGAACCCGTCTGGTCCAACATTTTTGGATTTGAACTCGATGGACTCTACTCAGAACCACAAAATAAAAGATACTTTCGTTTACACACGATGCTAGAGCAACTAATTCTCTAGAAAATAAGAAGTCTACGAACTCTCTACAACAGTTTTTGAGTGAACTACATCAATTTTAAGAAAATCATAAAATTCCTTTTTCCCATAGGAAATTGCGAAAAATCTACTGTTGTACTTTTCTTATAATTGATCTGGTTGGGTTAAAAAGATGTGGAAAACTTGTAAATATCTCGTTTTTCAGAGAATGAGTTGTTCTATCACTCTGTGTGATCACAAGAAACTTTTATTTTTAAATTTGAGGTGCTGAAAAACTAGATGTGAACTTTTCTAGACAACTCTAAATTTTGAAAATAAAGTAAGGATTTCATTTTTCTTCAATTCTTTGTTGGAAATGAATTTCTCTATTCAAATCCCTCTTTGAGTTTTTAAAACTAGTTACCATTATGAAAAAAAATCAAAATTTAATCTTTATGAGCAAATTTTGTAGCTACTATATTTACAAATTAATTTTAGTCGAATGGAAAAATTATCTGGTCAACCACGTGATATAGCTATTAGTGATTCAAATATTATTTTTATTGTATGTGGTTCAGCCATATGTATGTATCGAGAACAACAAGGTGTTCTTATAACACATCCATTACCATTTGAACCAACATCAATTGCCGTTTCGCCACAAGGTACACAAATCGCTGTTGGTGGAAAAGTAATTAATCATAAATAATAATTCAAATATTTATTATTTATTTATTTATTTAGGATAATAAAACTCATATATTTACTGTCGATGGTACAGCATTAAATGCTCTTCGTGAATTAGAACAACGTGATGTTGTTGTTCGTGTTGCTTATTCACCTGATGGACGATTTTTTGCTAGTGCTGATAATATGAAAAATATAACATGTTATCAATTACCAAATTTTGAGTCGATGAGTCGTGATATGTGGCGTTATCATGCAGCAACAATAACTGGTCTTGCATTTAGTCCTGATGGAAAAAAATTAGCATCAGTTGCTATTGATACACATTTAATGATTTATCAAACTGAAAATATTACAAAAGTGACACAAGTTAAAGGTAAAAATAAATAGAGTTTATTTAATATTCATATATAATTTTTTCTTTTTCAGGTGCTCATCCACTTAATCCGGTTACATGTTTAGCTTGGCTAGATAATGATACATTACTAACCGGTGGTAATGATTGTTGTCTACGCAAATGGACTGTAAAATGTTAGTCATTATGATATTTTTCTTTTCTTTTCTTTTCTTCATTTTTGCTAATTCGTTATTTGAATAATTCATTTATTATAGAACAATCCTTGCTTGTTATTCACCATTTTGATTGTATGTTGTACGACAAAATCTTTTCTTCTCTTTTTATGTAACCTTCTTTTCTTTTCTTTTTGCTTTATGATGTATCAAACTCTTTTAATTGCAAAGAAAAAATTTAGATTCAACGTTTACGCAGATTTTTTTCTTACAAATACTTTCTATTAATATGCATTTGTAATTTGTTTACGTAGAGTATCGAGTAAGAGTAATTGAGAACCAAAACAGCTGACCATGTTCAATGTATCTAAAGGAGATGCATTTGTTGTTATTAAAAAATCATAAGGCATATTCGGACTAGAAGCGGGCACAAATGGAATAGGAGAAATAATCGTTGCAGGATTATTCATTGGTGGTGATAGTATTGAGTGGAACTTGGTTACATCTTCGAGAACACTTAAAAATCGAGAATAAATACTGATGGGTAGTCTAATTTTATGTATAGACATTAGTTCATCTTTGAGTACAGAATATGCTCGAAGTCTATGAGTTGTACATAGTTTGTATAATTCCATTAATGCTCGACCATTCATTGCTTCACACAGTGGTATTATCGAATTTAAACGATGAGCTGAAAGAAAATCTAATACATCCGATTCGGTCCATGTATTAATTGGTTTTCGAATAAAATTAAGCGTTGATTGTCGAGTTTTTAATACTGATGATACTATATCTTTATTTTTAGGTGAATTTTTCGGAAGAATTTCAGGTGATTGTTTCTTGTTTTTTTGAAAATGTTCAGTTCCAGTGGAAATTATTTCTGCAAGTTTTTCATGATCTGATGGATTGATCACTATAGTTGGTATAACCTGTTGTTTTTGTAAATTAATTTCTATCATTAATTTTTCACATGCTGTATCAAAATCATATCGACCAAAATCTACATATACTCTTGATCCAATCATAAATCCTAACCAACCATCTGGTTTGTATCCTGGTCTCATTACTAATGGAAGAAGACGTCGCTTACATTTAAATGCATATTCTGCTTCAGCTTGACAATATGTACTTCGTTTATATGAATCTGACATGCACATAATGACAAATTCTGAATTTTCAACAGCATCAGCCATAGCACTCATAGCTGAACACAAAAAAAAGAATTCGAAACTAATTTATTCAGTTTATTTATCAGTGTTTTACCTGGTCCATACATATTATTTAGATCAATCCATACTTTGAAATTTTGATTAACAAGATATTGATGAATTTTATAAGTTAGTTCTTTATCAACATGACAATATGAAATCATGATATCATATTGATATGAACGTTCGATTGGCGTTACATTGCGCTGTTTTGTTATTGCAACCTGTACGCTTTTATCTGATATTAAGAGTACTTTTGTTGTTGTATTTATTACATCTGCATCTTCTTTCTGTTCTTCTTCCTGTTTTGCAATCTTTTCCAAGAATACTGGTTCTACAACATTCATACATATAAATATATTTCCACTAATATCAATATTAAAAATAAATATGAGATACCTTGTATAAGTTTCCAAACAAGTCCATCAACTGCCTTTTTCAATGGTTCATTTTTGTTGTCCTTAGATATAGTTTGAATCTTGTCAAGAAAATTTAAATCAGCACGTAAAACACGAGCAATTTCTTCGAAGAATGTTAAACACCATAAAATTTCAAATATTAGTACCAATGCTCTTCTTGTTAATTGATTCGTACATTGAAGAAGAAATGGAAGTGCATTTTGTTTTATAATTTCATCTTTTATTTGATCATGTTGAACAAGACCTGACAAAAAAAACAACATTTTTGAATTTATTTTTCAACAAAAATTTTGAACCAATTTATTGTATTCTTCTGATAAAGGAAAACATTTAATGGATAATTTTTCACAAAAAAATCAAATTTTATCTTAAACAATTTTTCTTGCGAAATAATTTGAATGAAAAGAAATATCATAAAAAAGTTTCTTACCTTTCAAAGTTTCAAGTAATTGTTCTACTTGAGTTCTCTTTTCAGGCTTTCGATTGAGTACTATTTTTAGTGATTCAATAATTGTAGCAAGTAATCGACCGACATCATGCATAGCTTTAATATCTTCTTCATATGTTGTGTATGCAAGAAGAGTATAAACATTGAGTACTAATGGTTTATATTGACATGATGTTAAACGAAGAAATACAGGTGTTACTTGTGATTCTTTTACTTGAGCTAGTATGGCTGGTTCACTAATCATATTGACAAGAAAACTAATAGCTGTATTCATAAAATTTGTTTCTGAATTCGATAATGTTTCTTCTAGATTATTATAAAATATTGGTTCATTGACTAATTTTAACACATGATCAATTAATGATAAATGTTTACTAACAAGTTTGGCATTTATTTGAAATTGATCTGCTCCATGATTGATAGTTTTTAATAAATATTGTACAGATCGAGTCATTGCTCGTTTCCAATTTTGTACTGCAGGAACTATCTTATCTAATAATGTTACATATTGTGGTAGCATAGTTGAAAGTAAATTGTTCATAGTTTGTTCGAGACGTAATCCTATGAATAGAAAGAAACACAAAATTTATTCGTTTTATGTATAGAGAAAAATGGGTGACAGTAGTTTTGATCACCAACTATTTTCAGAATTTATTTTATATTCCTATTTTTCAATAAACTGTAGGTGCTGCTCCAAGTCGACGATAATCTCACTTTAACATTCTTTGATACACTCACCCTCATAGTCACGAGGGAGCCTTCCCAAATGCCCTGCCTCCTCTTGGGTTTCAATGAATATTTGCCCATAAATACCACATAGTCCGCTAATAAATACCCTAAAAAGATTTGAGTGCATAGCGCTTCCTTCAGAAGTTATGCATATTTTTATTTTGCCTCTATAAGACATAGTACATATTATATGGGGGAGGATATTGACAGAACCTACCAAACCGGTTACCGATAAAAATTTTGATCTTCAATGTAATTATCTGAAACAATAGACCATTATTAGAATACTTCGGATTCAAAATAGTACCACTTTCTGACGTTCTTGTAAGAAAACTCGATGTATACAAGTTATACACTCCGCGGCACTTGATCAAAAAAATCGATTTTTCATAGACCCTTAGTATTTTGTACGTTTATCTGCGTCTGCTCATTCATTGAAGCGCTGAGGCGTCTCAAAAGACGCGGGCATGTTTTTTCTATAAAGTTAGCTGATTATGTGATTTCTACAATATATTTTACTAATCTATGATACTTATACGCGAGCGAAAGTATAGTTGGCTTTTATACCAATTTTCTAGCATTTTGCCTCTAATCACATTGGATCAAGCTATTCCAAGACAATTTTTATGTTTTGTGAAAGCCTTTGAAGTTCTACATCATTTGAGTTAGAGCTCAAATATTTAAAATTCTGGTAACAAAAGTTAATCCATGCTACAAATGTTGACGAGGGATGGCCATCTCTGATGCCGATGACTATCACACATCAACATTTGTGACATGGACAATTTTTTTTATCGGTGTTTTGGTGTACTTTAGTGGTGCCTTATACGATGCTAAATCTTAACGACCTTCACAAAATATAAAAAAATTTTATGGGATAACATGCTCTACAGTGCCTAAAGTCAACATACTAGAGAGTCTTCATTTGGGACAATAGTCATTTTTGGTCCTATATTAGGATTATCACATAATGAATAGTACTGTACAAGATAAGGAATTAGCCGATTTTGCATAAAAACATTTTTGCATCTTTTAAGACATCACTGAACTCAAACGAATGAGCAGACGCAGAGAAAAGTGCAAAATACTAAAGAATCCATAAAAACGATGTCTGTGACCAAGTGCTGTGGAGTCTATAACTTTTTACGAATCGAGTTTTCTTACAGGAATGTCGAAAAGAGGTAATATTTTGAATTCGAAGTATTCTAATGATTGTCTATTATTTGAGATAATTTAATCGATAATCAAAAGTGTAGTATAAGCATGCTCGGTAGATTCTGTAGCAGACCCTCTCTCATACAATGTATATTATGTCTTATAGAGGTAAAATAAAATTATGCACAACTGTTGAAGGAAGTGCTATGCACTCAAATCCTTTTAGGGTATTTTCTAGGACACTGTAATATCTATGAGCAAAGAATTCATTGAAATTCGAGGGGGGCAATTGAGAAGTTTGGCTCGTCAGTGATGTTTCTCACTGTGGATCAGATCAATTAGTTAATGGCAATGTTAACTTCAATAAGAACCAAAGTATAGTGTACAAAGTAAACAATATATATTACGATATGAACTGAGGAAACCATATTTTTGGTACTTCTTCAGATCAGAAACATCGCAGCGCTGATACTGTGCTGTGCTCTGTCAGTTAGATCAGTTAATGAATAGGATGTTGTTGATCTAGAGAAGAACCATATTTACAAATGAACATGTAGTTTTTCTACAGATGCACGCACTTCATTCACTAATTCCTTTAACCATACACTAATCTGTTTGATCAGTAAAAACCAAATTGTAAATGTGGATGACGAGTTGTGTGGATCGTGTAAAAGCATCCAAGAAGAAATAAAATGCCTTTTGATCATCAAAATTTTCTAACTGTAAAATGACTACCAAAAGTGTGTGTGAGAACATGAGTGAAGAGAACAGCCTTGTCAGCACTCACACTCACATTCATTTTCATTTATAACAAATTTGATGATCAAAAAAAATGCTTACCCTAATTAAAAAAAATCATTATTCGAAAAAACAAATTTGGTGATCAAAAGTACGTTTCCTCAGAAAAATTTTAACGATACTTACCCTTGTACGAGATGACAAATGATGGACACTTGAGAAGAAAAAATTTTTCATTAGTTGTCATTGATTTTTTATCTTGTGATATATTTGTAAAAGTATCAATATAACGAGATGAAGTGAGACATTGTAGAATAGGATCCAGTAAGAGCACTAGTGCGTCTTTATTAGAATGATTTTCATCGTCGAAAAATTCTTGATAACGAACATATGAGTCAATTAAACGTGTGAAATATTTTAATAGACGATTATTTTTATCATAGAGAAATTCTTTTGATGTGGCTATATATGTAAGACAATCGGCAACTGTATTGAGAAACGTCGTATCTAACAACCATGACGGAAGCAATTCGTTGGCATCCGTAGCTTTGAGAAATCTTTTTATCAATTTAACTATAGTACGAAACATATAAATTTCGTTATCCGTTAGATCAGAAGAACGACACCATCGACGAAGCAAATCAGTAAATGGAAATTGAAGTAAAGTAAAAAATTTATTGTGTGCAACAGATAATAATGTTGATTTCGGAACACGGTAAAGTGTCGACATAAAATCAATAAGAATGGATATTTGTTGTTGTGAACTTTTATGCCGCATTTTGTTAAGTTGTTTTGGATGTTGGTCAAGTAATTTTTTCAATTCAGAATTAGAAATTGTTTTTGGATCTTTATTTATGATAAAACTTTGAAAATCAGTCTGACGAGTAGATAATGATGAATACTGTGAACTATTAAATTGTTTTGAAGGCTTCATCGATTCTAATCTATATGGTTGATGGTAAAGAGATAAAATTCTTGTTATTTTTGATAGTTTATATAAAATTGATAAGCTATATCGTTACCTTTTAAATATATTAAATGCACTTATAAATGAGATAATTATTCGAATGTAATAATCAAATAAGTGCTAATATATTGTTTGATATGAATATAAATTTCTTGCTTTATTTCAAGTTAAGTTATTTCGAATTGAGTTGAGAAGTAATATTTTGTATGATTCTTAGAAGTCAACTTAAATAGTAATAACTAATGTGTGAGTGATTTTAGGTAAAGAAAAAAAGTGATAATTAATATTTTTGGTAAATGAAAATATAAAAACAAAACTTGATTTTGTTTTAAAGGTAGCTATATTCAGTTATCAATGAAGGTCATTTTATGTTGACTAAAATATATTGATTCGCATGCATCAAATTATGTTGATGAATACTGTATACGATATAAAAATGCAAGACACAAAATCATTTAGGCGAAACTAATGAATCAGCTCAAATATCAAATACAGATCGTAAATTACTTTTCTAAATATACACAAGCGAAAAACACGTCGAATACTGTTTTATTTATACGAGATTTTAAAGAGAGATTGAAAAGGTTTGCATTAAAAATATGTAAGGTAAAGTAATATGTTCATGATATGAATGAAAGATAAGCCCCGAAATATGTTTACGCTTTAAAAAGCGATTTAATTGGTCACAATTTTGGTCATAATTTCATATACATCATATTCATAAAAGTAAAATACCAAAAAAACAAGGTACGGTTCATGTCCAACTTGAAGCGATTTATCACGTATTTTTGTTTGAATGCAATGTAAGTTCTGCTTAAATGATTCTCGTCAACTGTCTCTGTCTCATAAGTTCATAGTAAGCGCTTCCGAGCTCCCCAATAAACATGTATAATTATAAAACAAAAGAGAAAAAATAAGGAAGACAGACGATGATATAGTACTAGAATATAGTAGTATAAAATTGATTCAATACTGTAAATGATATATTTTGGATTTTTTTTGACTATTTGCATTTGTAATTAAATTCTAGGTCATAATTTGATAGGTTGCTAAAAGAAACAAATAAAATCTTCGGAAGAATGATTTATTGACATTCTTATACAAACCCGTCAGAAATATCTATAAATTAAGTAAATGATAAATGACTATTTATTATTTTGAAAGCGAAGACATGTGATATTCAACCGTATAAAAGAATAAACATGACATAAATGTTAAAAAATATGATTAGTTTTTTTTCTTTGATCCAATTCAAAACTGATGAACGATATTTTTAGGCAACGTATGTGTGCTATCGTTTAACTAAATTATTCCGTTGGAATTGCGCACCATGACATTCGACTTGACACAACTCTTCAAAAGAAGCAATGTTCGAACTAATTACAAAATCATAAAATATATGATAATGTTTAACACAGTCAGGGCTGCCATATCTGAATTCTCAAATGGGATTTTTCGAATTACGAATGGGGTGCAGTTGGGGTACAATTTCTTTCAAAATGGGGTACCTCATTGAGGTACGTACTTTTTCTTTCAAAATAGACTGAGTAACTGACAAACTACTACGAAAAATTTCTTTCCAAGAAGATAATATTATATTAAACTTTCCTCTATCAGAAATTGGCTTTACTGTTCATGTTGTTCACAAAAATACTTTCATAGTTAGATCATAATTTTAA